>JAOANK020000080.1:277518-297842 GCA_026257165.2 Telfairia occidentalis
CAATACTAGCTTGTAGTAGGTTACTTTAGAATCATTTTTCTCTTTAAAAAAGTATTAAATAAGGCCATAATCATCTCCTAATTGCATCTCACATATTGTAGAGAATAAATTTTTATAGCCCTGGTGATAAGTTTTTTTTTTTTTTTTGGAGATCATCAACACGTAGGAGTGAGAATTCGAACATATGATCTTTTGATCAGAAAAATTATGTCTCAACCAATTGAGTTATACTCAGTTTGGCTATCAAAATAATAAGTTAATCACACTTTTTAGTATAATTGAAAATTATTCACGTGTAATTCATTTTTATTATTATTTTTATATCCGTAAGTGTTCGGACTGGTTTGAGCATAGGACGATCAGTCGTAAGGGCATTTGGTGGTCTTCATCTGGAATATTCTTAGGGTCTATGGTTGTTGAAAGGTTGGCCTTCTTTTGGGTAATCAATCATATTATGAATTTACTTGAGTTTATGGCAACATAATTTATAATAGTGACTAAGCCCTTTCACAGAGTTTTAAATTTAAATTGCTTTCAAGAACAAAAAAGAAAAAAGCTCATTGGACACTCTGCATCATTCAATTACCAACAAAATTTAGAAGACTTATCCAAAATAGTTCTGTTTTAATTTTAAAATTGTTGTTTCAAAAGATTTATTAAGGTAAATGTCATCCTATATATTAAAATTATGTCATTTTTAAAAGATGTGTCACTTCAAACGCAAAGAATACATTTCTATATCCAAATCAGCTTCTTTTTTTTTTAACTTTATTTTCAAATTATGGTTGAATTAAAATAAAAACATCTTTAAAAAAAAAAGAAATTAAATTATACCTTTCTGTAGTTTTCAATTTCATACCTATACTTTAACTTGTCAATTCCATAGACTCCAGCATTAATAAATTTTTAAAAACTGGTCATAGAAATGCCATAACAATTTACTCCAGTGCCACGTTGATTTTTCATCATATTTTAGCACCACTTATTTATAACAAAGACCATTAAGATTGATAAATTAAAATATAGGGGGTTTGAAACTTTTATTATTATATGAGAAAAAATGGTTCAATTGTAAAAGAACAGCAATAGAAAGATATAATTTACCCTTAAAAAAAAACCAACAATGGCAAGAATTTGAAAACTAAGCCAACCAAAACAGAGTTCATCATAGGTTCAAGTACTTGATTTGGTTATTAAGGATCTCACACCAAAAGCCACTTTAAAAAGATGTAAAAATGATCGATCAACATACGTTTCAAGGCCACTTATTTAATACGACTGTCACAATGTAACTCATACGCCTATCGTATAAAGTGACGACCATATTATGTCGATAGAACACAACAATCATCACTTTAGAATGTAACTAAAAGATCCTGATGTTAGAGTTATAGATGATATTCGGATGCAACTAAAACTATTAGAATGTAACTAAAAGAGAGCATATTTGTTTGTATGGCCATTTTTGCAATCAATTCAGTGAATCTCAGTATTTCGAGTTCCTCAGAGAGCGTGTGTGTTTGAAGAGTGAAGGCAAATCATATTTGATAGGATGTAGAAAATAGAAATCAGTAATCTTTTTGGTGCTTTAGAGCACATCCCACCAACAGTTTCTATATTCGTAGTCAATATTTCACTCTCACTTATGTCAAATGTCTTGGAAAAACAATACTAATTTTTACATGCTATATTAGTTAATAAAAAATCAAATCATTTAAAAACAACAAAAAAATGGACCTGTAACAGGTAGGAAAATTACGGTCGACAGTCAGACAGAGGAAAGAACCTGAAAATAGTGTTGCTCCGCAGTCGAATGGCGCCGACTATCCAGTCTTCTCACTTACCAACTCTAATCTGGAGGTTGCTCATTCCGACATTCACCTTTTCAACCTCTGATTTATTCTGCATTTCGCTTGGAGCTACGTTCCTAGGATTGAGCCAAGGATGTTGCAGGCATTGCTGAGCAGTTGGTCGCTTCTCTGGAGCGAAATCGAGAATGGGACAGAGAAACTCAGCAAAAGCACGAGCATCAGCTTCTGAAAGCTTGTATTTCTCAACCAGCAGTCGATCGAGAGACCAGAATTTCAGCCTCCGAATCCTCTTTAGGTCCCCGTGCCGGTCAAAGTAGTCTTTCGATCGAGCTCCTCCTATTGCAGTCTGGATGCCAAGCCAAACATATGAGAAATGGTGATCAAGAGGCATTAAAAAACTTTAAGGGGCGGGGAGTTTGATGTGCTGTGCTTACTTTTCTAGGCATCTTCCCAAGAAGTTCCATCATCAATGCAAGGTGATCCTGAAACCAGCACATTGAAGAAGCTGAATATGAGACCAAGACAGAAACTTGATAATGGAATGAAAGATCAAACTTGTACCTTTCACATTTTCCCTACTTGCATACTGTATAGTTATCAACAAAATGACAGCTCAAAATGCTGGTAAAGATAAAACATTATCAAAGGAACTGCTCCCTCCTCATCAAGATTAATATAGACAGGCGTCGCTGTGTGTGCATATAAACACGGAAACAGGACCATTTTTTACATAAGTTATGGAATAGCTTCAATCCTAATCCAATACTTAGTTTCATGTTATTGGTTCATCCAACTCTACTAGCTACTTGTCAGTACAGAAAAATCAAATTTAGAGAACATGCATGTGACCTACCTATATTGACCACAACATTTTGCTTTTTTCGCAAAATAAAAATACAACTTCTCATGGTATAATAAAAATAAGATAACATTCTGTACTATATTTTCTTCCTTCACTTCCTTAATTGGCAGGAAGGAACGACTAAGCACTTGAGATCAGCTAGTAATGATAAGTTCCAAGAATCCTGTATTGCAAAGGAATTGATTTTCGTAATCATCCTTACCTCATCCTCACTATAGTCTTGTCCTCCTTTTGGGGTAAACATCATATCACCTGTGGCGAGTTCAAAAGCGATGCAACCAAATGACCACATGTCAACCGAGTAGGAATATCCGGACTGCAGTATGACTTCAGGAGCTCTGTACTGTCTCGTTTGAATTTCTTCCATAAACTGCTTATCTGCCCAACATGCGTTACCAAAATCTACAATCTTGCACCTCAAATCAATACCATCTAGTTTTCTCTCAGGATTTGGAGTTACTCCTCCCATAGAAACTCTTCTTTCAGAGATCCTGGAAACCGCTCTCCTTGCTCTTCTTTTCAATTTCTTTTCAATAAGATTCATGGTTGCTCCACCATTCGGGTTCCCCTCAGGCCTTTCAAGAATGGGGGCCTGTCCAGACCTCACAGGATCTTTGGTAGGATCAATGGTGGAAAATAGAAGAATATTTTCAGGTTTTAGATCAGTGTGGATAATCCCAAGGTCTCTGTGCAAATAGTCTAGAGCAATCAAAATACATTTGCAGATCTCCCTGACTTTATTCAGCTCAAGAACTTTATAGCGGTTGTACTTGATCAACCGAAGTAAGCTATCACCAAGAAATTCAAGAACCATGCACAGATGTTGCCCGTTTGGCCCTGCGTGCTTAAAATGATCAATCAGTTGCACAATGCACTTGGAGCTTGAGGGATCACTATCTGAAATTGCTGAAAGCACTTCAATTTCATGAAGTGCAGCTTCAGCAAATTGTGGAGCACTTTTCTGGATCTTAAGTGATACATATTTCTAAGAGAAAGAAAATGAAAAATTAGAAAACTAATATGCTGCAACCACCACTATTTAGAAAAATAAATCAGAAACAACATTAGAATCTACCAAAGATTAAAGCTCACAATAATATAAATTAAAACCGACAATAATACTTTTCCTGGTTCGACATACCTATTTCGATTCATTTGACATTCAAGTCTATTGGAAAGTTCTTTGTAACTTCTTTTGCTAGCTGTGCAAGTTTGCCTCTCCTACCCTTTTTGTAATCCATACATCATCTCTCTTCCACAAAAAGAAGGGCATTCTAAAATAACAGATAATTGAGACCATTCTCAAGCACTTTTACAAGTAGGTCCGGATTGCAAGTTGAGGGAAAAAATGGGTGGTCAGGTCCATGTTTAACCATGTCCTTTGCTAAAAATGCCAGCCTAGCCCTCAAACATTAAAACCAAATGGGAATCTTTTAATCCCTCACCAGTCACCAATAACCTACTTTCCTGTTCTCCCATCCCTTGCTAGATTATATAGTACAATTTGAATCCATTGGCATTTTCTACAGCTTCTCATGAATGTGAAAACTTACTGAAGGTTATTACCTAAGATCAAAAAACGAATATCCACGTCCATAAAAGGAAAATGGGGAAATTTAACGTGATAGAAACAGTCCAAAAGAACCCCACATCAAACCCACGGAACGTTCCAGGTAGGAGTAGAAGGAGAAAACAAAAACATCGAATTAATGATAACGGAGAAAGTAACAGAAATAAATGTGAGTCACAGTATAAAGATCCAATAAACCAAGCAAGGAAACGCCTGCTATAAGCCTATAACGACAAATAGAAATGGGCATCGCCATCTGGATCCAAAGAAACTACACAAGTTCACGAATGATCACAAACAAACTCCTCACAGAATCAAAAACAAAATACAGCAAGACATAAACATTCAAGCAAAACCGATACGAAACAATGAAATAATGGGATAGAATCAAATAAGAAAACGAAAGATCAAAGCAAAACGATCAAACACATGATGGGGTTGGGGGAAAACGTACAGAGGTGCGGGTATCATAAGCGAGCCAGACGGTGGAGAACTGACCCCACCCGAGCTTTCTCTGAGCAACATAGCGACCGCCGGCGAAATGATCGCCGATCCTCACCGCGTGGTAGCCTCCCTTCCTGTAAGAATCGACTCCCTCATCGTCCTCAGACCCCGATGAAGACGAACACGACATGTTCTTCTCCCAAATAGTTCAGATCCGATCCGATCCGATCAGGGTTCGATCTGGGTAAGACCGAATCTCTCTCCCGAGTAGCTGTAATGGGTTGGGATTGGAAGAAGAGAGAAGAAAGCGAGGAGGGCAGGGGGGAAGTTTCCCTTGTAATGGAATACAATTACAAAGAAGTTTGTAAGGGTAATCAGAGATGATTACAAATTATATATACCAAAACGAGAGTGAAGTTGTAAAATTTTGATGGATGATTGGATGGTGGGGTTTGGGTTTGCTCTGCCATTCCCCACAACTCTCTCCCCACTTTTTACTCTCTGTGTTTTTTCAGACCTTCCCTTCTCCTGCGGCAGCTGGTGGCGGGTGGTTGGTTCTCCTTCCTTTTGCCTCTCAATCTCCTTTTACCCAAATATTATTATTCTCTATTATCTATGTTATATAACATAACTACCATTAATTGTTCTTGATTCATATTCTCTCTCATGGTTATGGACATGGTAGACCTGTATTATTAACCCATTCATATTAGGTGAGAGAGATGTTGATTGACACACATTACACAACTACTTTCTTCTTTCTCATACTTGTGTGTGCCATAATCTATTCAATTGGGGGTATAATTGGAGGATTCTAATTAATCAAATCTCTTTTAATATTACTGTACTTGGAACACCTTTTTAGTCCTCGAAACAATTTGATCGACCAAACCGAGTATAACTTCATTGGTTAAAGACATATCTTCATGTTATGATTGATGTTGCGCTTTGTCTTAGATTTTTAGAAGGTTTACTAGTCTTTCTCTCTCTCTCTCTTTTTTTGGTAGTAATGAAAGATTTAATTTGATGACTTAATTGTTACATTTATGAAAATATAGAGTCTAAATGATTAAAGATAAAAATTAGAAAACAAAATGTTATATAAGAGTTAAAAATGTCAAACTGAGTATAGTTCAATTGGTTAAAAACATATTTTTTTTGACCAAGAGGTTATAGGTTCAAATCTCCCACCCTACATTTTTTTTTGTTGAACTCAAAAAAAGTAGGTGGACATTTTGGATTCTAAACTTTTAAATTTATTTTATCTTGGTCTTAAACTTTCAAAATATTCATTTTAGCCATTGAACTTTTAAGTTTGGTCTATTTTGGTCCCTAAACTTATAAAAAATAATCATTTTGATACTTGTCGTATAATTTTGTCATCTAATATTTACTTGTTCAGTACTTGTCTTTACTGTTTAAACCTATGTGACTTAAATACATGCGCATATAAACATGTTTATACTTATAAATGAAGTTATATAATTAAAATGTTAAAAATAGAATAAAGATAGGTACCAAAAAAGACTATCTTTTGAAAGTTCAATGACCAAAACATACATTTTGAAAGTTTAAAGACTAAAATACGAATTAAACTTTGTATATTACTCATAGGAAAATTACACAATCATTTTGTTTCATGACAACAAAACAAAAAAGGTAAGAGATTTGATCTGATTTAACAAAAATCATGTGATAGAGATCAAAGCAATTTTGATTTGATGAATAAACCTTTCTTC
The DNA here is from genome assembly GCA_026257165.2 of Telfairia occidentalis. Classification (NCBI taxonomy): domain Eukaryota; kingdom Viridiplantae; phylum Streptophyta; class Magnoliopsida; order Cucurbitales; family Cucurbitaceae; genus Telfairia; species Telfairia occidentalis. Next base: position 283,945 of record JAOANK020000080.1, read on the forward strand.
CTTTTATTGTCTAAATCAAAAGGTCTATAATTGCATCCAAATGGCAAACATTTTCCAAAAAGTTATTGATATCTTTTACTACATTTAGTTGATTGGCTCCTATTTTGATCATGTAAACACAAGTTTTTGAGAATGTGCTGCAATTACAGAAGGAAGGGTTGAAATAATTTAAATTATAGTTTACATTTCAATTTTGTACTTGAAATCATGTGCATTAAAAGTTTGAAAGTTTGTAATGAGAAACAAGTTTGAATGAAAGGGCCCAAATGATTTGTAGTTATACTAACTTTAGGGATTAGAATAATTCTTCATGATCATAACAGGTGAAGCATACATTGGTAGCATTTTTTTTTTTTGGGGGTTGAAGTATGTTTTCATGAATGTCCTATAAATAAAGTTATTCTTTCCTTTTCTTTTTCTTTTGATTTTTGATCAGAGTTATGAGTTATGCTTTTCTTCTAAAAATATAGACTTACATATAATGATTCCAATTGGGGAATAATTTCAACTCTTATAACTGTTCCAAAAAATAATAAGTCTTCTATGTTAATTCTTAATAATAGTTATTAAAAAAAATGTTTTGATTTTAATTTTTGAAATAAGGTATTAAAATTATTTTGTCATTGGTATAGTCACTTCTCTTGGTAAAATTTAAACATAAGATAACAACTTCAAATCAATTAAACTATAATTAGGTCTCGTTTACTTCCCTTCAATAGCGATCAAGAAATGGAAATGAAAATTTTCATTCCATAGTGTTTACCAAAAGTAAGTAATGAGAATCAAACGTAGAACCCACCTCAAATTTGGAAACCACTCTCCAAAAAAGGACAATCTCATTCTCTTAAAAAATGTAATCAATCTCATTTTCATTCTCTATTTCTTAGGGCCCATACCATATTTATTAATTGTTTTACACATTTTTCCCTCTTTCTCCTTAATAATTGTCATAGCTTTTTAATTAATTAAAAATACAAAAGGTTTCCAAATGGAAGTAAACAACATGAATGAATATTTTATTCCGATTCCAGACAACTCCTAGTAAACAGGATCAAAGGAATAAGATTTTTATTCCAATTGATTTCATTACGATTCCTCTTAATTCCGATTGAAGGGAAGTAAACAAGGCCTTAGTGAATTTCTTAGTGTCTAAAACATAATTAGTGGTGTATCAGATCTTAAAAAATGTTTGAAACTAATAACACCTGTTAATTTAAGCATAACTAAATGGTTAATAAGTTTAAAAATCTACCACATATTTATGCTATAATATTCTCATAATAGATCCATTTAACACGATAAGATTTTTGAAATATACCATGTTTAGTATCATGATTTTGACATAATAAAAGAGAAGACAAATGAAAAAAGTTAAATGCTCTAATATTTTCAAAGGTTCATATCCAATCCGGCTAAAGTAGTGACCTGACGAAGATGCCTCAAACAGTGGGGGTGGAGCTAATCTATCCCATAATGAAGACTTGTTATGGATCTATTTTGGTTTTTCTTGTGCCTAAACTTTCATAAATCTGATCATGTCATCACAGGTTGCTGGTGCCACTTAGAAAAAGGCGAAAACCGACAATCTTGAAGCAATAATACAATCAAGCACACCCATTTCAACCAGTCACATCAGAAGGAAGATAAGATTGAACTTGAGCAAGAATCAAACAAGACAGTGCACATTAAAATTCTTTAATTACTCCACAAGTTTGGCAGTGAAGAAACTATGATACGAACCCATCATTCTTCATTCATAAGATTGAGAAACTACTTACAGTTTGAAAGTTTTTTCAGATTTTTCTTGGCCTCGTAGGGCTATCATTGGGGTGAGAGAAAGGGGCAAGTTGTATAATGGTGAAACACAATACATTAGCATAAACCAAAAGAAAAACCGAAGTTCCCTACTCAAAATGTTCTACCAAACTTTCTAACCTTTGATGACCACTAGTGTCTCGTGATAAATGAGGGCCAAATCAACAAGTCATAGTTGTTACCACCTGACCAAGCAAAGAATTCAATAACAATTTAATGGTGTAGGCCAAATCATGATCCACAGTCATAGCACCGAAAATGGCAGATCCAATTGGCTTAGGAGTGAGGGTACAAAAACAATGCATTCTGGAGTTGGTATCCTAAGAGAGTTTAAAGTCATAACTTTACACCATTTTCTGCACATGTTCATATCTCAATTCTTCTGTCTGCAACTTTTATCTCCAATATTTCAACCAACAGGCATAACCCACAATCCAGGTTGCTGATGTCAAGTAAATTTAAAGTAATGGGCAGTCAATTAATCAACAGGAAATGGGCAGGTGAATAATGAGCCAGAACTACTTCTTCATGACAACGAAGCACAATTGTACACAAGTAAAGATATTCAGTATGTAAAACCAGAAATATCAAATTGGGTTGGAGCTAATAACTGGCTAATGCAAGCAAAGGCAATTTTTTCATTAATCAAAATGCAACTCGTTCACGTCTTACAAATTGGGTATGGTCCACTAGCAGAATTGTATCTCTCATGACCAAATTTGATTTCAAGAAAAATGGCTACATTTAGCTATGAATCCAGCCTCCCCTTTCCCTAATAGCTCAAAGCTATACTGCCCAGAAATTCGAAAGCAACTCTCGTTGAAATTGGTTCAACTTCTATCGTATCAGAAGAAACTAAACATGTCAGCAGAATAGATTGCTGACTTAGAATACAGAGTAACATCATACCGATAGTCAGAATAATGAGGACACTGAAAAAACGCTCAAATTGAATCGAGTTACTGAAGAACAAGGGGAGAAAAACCCTAGAACTTTAGGGATTGAATTAATCCAATTCCTTAACAACCTTAATTCCCATGCTATTGGCAGTGCCGATAATGGACTTACAAATGGACTCCAACGGCATGTACTGGCAATAAGGATCGGACTGCTTGACTTTAGCGATATCGTAAATGTGCTTGAGGGAGAGCGTGGAAGCCACCACATGGCCTGGGCGGCTGCTCCCAGACTCAACACCGGCTGCTTTCTTCAGGTACCAAGTGACCGATGGCGACTTGACGGTGAACTCGAAGGTGTTGTCCTTGAAAGCCGTAATGGTGACGGCCATGGGTGTATCGGGCTTGTACTTCTGAGTCCTAGCATTGAAATCCTTGCAGAACGCCATCAGATTCAGCCGGTATTGACCGAGAGCCGGACCCACAGGCGGAGCTGGGCGAGCTCCGCCGGCAGGCACCGTGAGCCTGATGGTGGCAGCAACGGGTCGCCTGGTTAGGATCTCTTTCAAGGTGGCCATAGCTGATCGCCGGAATTTTTTCCCGTGAGGTCGATTGGAAAAGAGGGTTCGAGTTTACTGAAAACGAAGGGTACACAAATTGAATGGGCCGAAATTTTAAGCCCACGGCCCACCAGCCGGTACCTTTTTCCCGTGAGATCGATTTGGTCTTTTAAGTTTAAAAAAATGACAGTTTAATCAACCTTTATAAAATAGGTCTAAATGGTCAAAAAACCAAACTACAATTAGTAGATTTCCGCCGATCAAGTAATCAATCAAGATAGACGATGGCAAGATGAGATTATAGTTTAATATAGAATAAATAGTTTTTTTTAATTCAACAACATATCAGAGTAAGAAATCAATCTTTAATTTTTTGGTCAATAATATATGTCTAAAATGGTTGAACAATGCTCAAATTAACTCAAAAAATGAATTATGTTTTAATTTTATGACTAATACTTTTTTATTGTTTTTTAATTGACTTGCAACTCTGTTAATGGTTTCAATTAGCCCCTAAGCACCTTTTATCTTTGATTTTTTTAATGTAATTGTTGTTGAGTTGTATAGTTGTTTTTTAAGTTGAACAACATGTAAAAGTAGGAATTAGAAATTTTTTTAGTTAATGATATATGTTTTAATTTTGTTGGTTAAGATAGTCTTCTCTATTGTTAAATTTAGCATAGTTCAACTTATGTCACTGACCAAAAAATCATAGATTCGAATCTTCTCATCTTATATGTTGTTTAACTAAAAAAAATTATCATATGTCAATCCGAGCATAGTTCAGTAGATAAAAGCATGTATTATCATCGCAGAAGTCGATGGTTCGATTCCTCATTTCCACAAATGTTGAACTAAAAAAATGGTCTCTTTTTGATAGGGCAATTTGTTGTGGAAGAAGTGAGATGGACTACGATCATCCAATCTAAAGAAGAAGAATACAAAAACCCCAACCCAACTGAAATTTCCCCTCGAATAATTCAGCACGAAAGGAAGAACCCACTAGGCAGGGCACTACAATGAAAGTTGAGATTAGGATCTTAAAATGGAGGCTTCGAAGACTGAGCACTGTGCACAGTGCCAGTGCACTACTTGTTGAAGGCTGAAAAAGAAGCCTGTGACTTTTGACTATGTGAGCGTTTTGTGGGGCCCCAAACTCTGCGATGATTGAATGCCCAATAGGACCACTGAGCCGACGCCTTCAACTCTCTTTCAAACATTCTGATTCGCTATGCTCTTGCGCAAGTCAAGGCTCATGGCTTAAGGTAAAGCTAATGAGCGTGCTTTTTTTAATCAACAAATACTTTTTGGTTTTTTCCTTTTGGGTTGTTCTCTAATGGCTCTGTATCAGTAATAGAGCGCATCCATTTCTACCTCAAGAAGATTTCCCACCAGTCCAAGTGGATGGAGGGACCCCTCTTTTACCCATGTAATTGTCTTTGATTCTATCTTCTATTGATCAAAATATCTCCTGAAGGACGAGATTATTACTTGTTGAATCTTCAAGTGTATGTAGCTCAATAGTGCATTCTGCGAATTCTGTTTCTGTTGGTTTGCTCCTTATCTTCAGTATTTTATCTGGGAATGCCCTTTGAATGTTTTGGCCTTTTGTTCTTTGATTCTTGCTTCCGTTCTTCAAATTCATGGATGATTGCAAGATGATACTGTTTTGGTCTGATATTGCTTTTTGTTCCTTGATTTAAGTTCCCTTTTGGTCTTGTGTAGATTAACATCCATCGATGCCTTTTCTCCTTCTTTTAACTTTCTAAAAGTTTCCACTTACCACCTTTTTATCCTTTCATCTCTGTTTAATTCGTGTAATTTTGCTTAATAACTTTTTCCCTTTGGTCCCTGAAAGGTTTAATGCTTTTGAGTATCTTCCTTTCTAGTCTTTGGTCCATTTGTGCAAATTTACTGAGCAGAGAAAATCAGAAAACTATGATTTGGAGTTACTGTTTCATTTTTAATGTAATTGGATCATTTATGGCTTGCAATTCTGTACTTGTTTTCAGAATTTCGGGCGTCTCTTCTCGAATTCAAAGTATTTTGATCTTTGAGGGTGCAACTTTTTATTGATCATTTCTTTCTCTCTTTCCCCTCACATTTTTGACAGATCGGATTATATTTGAGGATTTGTGATTATCCAGTTCACAATGAGAATTATTTGCATTCTAGTATTGATGTTTCTCTTCAATGGAAGTTCCTCAATTGGAGATAGCAAAACTGTATCCACGAGACCTGATGTTGTCAACATTGGAGCTTTATTCTCTTTCCGTTCTATGATAGGCAGAGTTGGAAAAATCGCTGTAGAAGCTGCTGTCGACGATGTAAATTCTGATCCTTCCGTTCTTGGGGGGACGAAGCTGAAGCTCACATTGCATGATACCAATTACAGCGGATTTTTGGGCATCATTGAGTGTATGTCTTTCATCATACGTTAAACTTATTGTGAATAAGTTCAAAGCTGATATGTGTTCTTCTTGATTGTTTTGTCTTGAATGAAGATGGGTTATGATTCTTCCTTTTTTCAGCCTTGCGTTTCATGGAGACTAAGACTATGGCCATAATTGGCCCTCAAAACTCTGTAACTGCTCATGTAATATCTCATATTGCAAATGAGCTCCAAGTCCCTCTACTGTCATTTTCAGCAACAGATCCCACTCTGTCATCTCTTCAGTTTCCTTTCTTTATCAGAACTTCACAGAATGATCTGTATCAGATGGCTGCAGTAGCTGAAATAGTTGACTACTTTCAATGGAGAGAGGTGATTGCCATCTTTGTTGATGATGACCATGGTAGAAATGGTATTGCTGCACTTGGGGATCAACTTAATGAGAAACGTTGTAAGATCTCATTTAAAGTACCATTGAAACCCGATGCAAGTCATGACGAGGTCACCGATGCACTTGTTAAGGTGGCTTTAACCGAGTCTCGGATAATCGTTGTTCACACTTATGAGACCACAGGTATGGTGGTGCTCAGTGTGGCTCAATATCTCGGATTGACAGGACCTGGGTATGTGTGGATAGCCACGAACTGGCTTTCATTGCTACTCGACACCAATTCTCCTCTTCCTTCTGCTTCTATGGAAAATATTCAAGGACTCATTGCTTTGCGTCTATATACACCAGATTCTGCCCTCAAAAGGAAATTTGTTTCAAGGTGGACCAACTTGACTAATGGAAAGTCATCGAGTGGCCCACTCGGCTTGAGTACTTACGGGTTATATGCTTATGATACCGTTTGGATGCTTGCTCATGCAATAAATGCATTTCTTAATGAAGGTGGAAATCTCTCATTTTCAAATCTTCCCAAGTCAACTGGGATTGCTGATGGAACTTTGGATTTTAACTCCATGAGCGTCTTCAATGGTGGGAAGACACTACTTCACAAAATTTTAGACGTCAACTTTACTGGAATTACAGGCCCAGTTGAGTTCACTCCAGACAGGAACTTAATTCGCCCTGCATTCGAAGTGATCAATATAATTGGCACGGGGGAAAGAAGAATTGGTTACTGGTCTAACTATTCTGGCTTGTCAATTTTGCCTCCCGAAGCCCTTTACTCGAAACCGCCCAATCGTTCCAGTTTAAATCAAAAGCTATATGATGTGGTATGGCCCGGACAAGCAACACAGAAGCCTCGTGGATGGGCATTTCCAAGCAGTGGAAGTCATTTGAGAATTGGAGTCCCAAAACGAGTCAGTTATCAAGAATTTGTCTCACAAGTAGAAGGAACTGACATGTTTAGTGGCTACTGCGTTGATGTCTTCACTGCAGCAATCAACATGTTGCCTTATGCAGTCCCATATAAGTTGATCCCTTTTGGAGATGGCCATGTTAATCCTAGTGGAACCGAGCTTGTACGTCTAATCACAACCGGGGTGAGCGTTATATCGAAAGGTTACTTGTCGTAAAACTCTTAAATATGAAGCTTCTTCAAATAACTTAGAATATATTCTTTCTTGTAGGTCTTTGATGCAGCAATAGGTGACATAGCAATAATCACAAACCGAACAAGGATGGCAGATTTTACACAACCATACATCGAGTCTGGCTTAGTAGTCGTAGCCCCAGTCAGGAAGTTGAGTTCTAGTGCTTGGGCCTTTTTACGGCCGTTCACTCCGATGATGTGGTGTGTTACTGCTGTTTCTTTTCTTGCAGTAGGAGCAGTTGTTTGGATTTTGGAGCATAGAATAAATGATGATTTTCGTGGCCCTCCGAAAAGACAAGTTATCACCATTCTATGGTAAGTGCAGTAACATCAATTCATGTGATAAAACTGTGGTGCCTTCATTTTATTTCAAGTTTCTCTTCTTTTAGGATTGATATCAAAACTTTCAAACATTTCATATTGACTATGAACTTTTCTTTTCTTTTTTTCTCTTTTCTCAATGCAGGTTCAGCTTTTCAACTCTATTCTTTTCTCATCGTAAGTGAACAAAATTGTAAACTAACTTGATTTCTTAGTCTTGGTGGTTATGAATTTGATGTTCATTAAAGATGCATGTCTTTCTGTGTAGGGGAAAACACAGTCAGTACCCTCGGTCGCCTCGTGCTGCTTATATGGTTATTTGTTGTTCTTATTATCAACTCGAGCTACACCGCAAGCTTGACTTCTATCCTTACAGTGCAACAACTTTCTTCTTCTGTTAAAGGTATTGAAACTTTGATTGCAAACAATGACCCAATTGGCTACCAGCAGGGTTCATTCGCTCGAAACTACTTGATTGAGGAACTAGGCATTCACGAGTCAAGACTTATTCCACTCATCTCAGCGGAACACTATGTTAAAGCCTTGAATGATGGCCCGGAGAAGAAGGGTGTTGCCGCTATTATCGACGAGCGAGCATATGTAGAGCTCTTCCTTTCAACCCATTGTGAATACAGTATTGTTGGTCAAGAGTTCACCAAAAATGGGTGGGGATTTGTAAGTACTTCCATCGTCAGATATATTTTCTGTTTGTTGGCTTGTATATTTAGTTGTTGTCATCTGATGATGGTGCCATTGTTGTGCTTAAACTCACCAGGCTTTCCCGCGTGACTCCCCTTTAGCAGTCGACATGTCCACAGCTATTCTTAGATTGTCTGAAAATGGGGATCTTCAAAGGATTCATGATAAATGGTTAATGAAAAGTGCCTGCACATCACAAGCCTCCAAATTTGAGGTGGATCGACTTCAACTCAATAGCTTTTGGGGACTTTTTCTAATCTGTGGATTAGCCTGCTTGCTAGCTCTACTGATATACGTCTTTCAAATGGTGCGCCAATATAGTGAACATTACTCTGAAGAACTTGAGTCTACTGGGATAACCTCTCGTTCTGCGAGCCTGCAAAGATTTCTATCTTTTGCAGATGAAAAGGAAGAAGTCATTAAAAGTCGATCCAAGAGAAAACAGATGCAGGAGGCCTCAATTAGAAGCGTGAATGAAGAAAATTCAACTGGCAGTTCAAGAAAATTTGGCCATAGTGATCCTAATGGTATTGATGCATGATCGTCCTGGAGAACAACATATGCTTTCCTATGTGCAATATTTACAAAATATAAATCCTTTGCTAAGTTGAAATTACCGCGACGAGTTAGAAACAGGCATCTTGGTTGCATGCTGTTGCGGTTCGCTGGATTTTTGTTGGTAGCAATATCATCCAGTTACTTGTAGAAGTAGATAAATAAATCTGATACCGTAAGCAAATTGAAGTTTCACTACCTTAGATCCACTGTTCTTAGTCTCAAGTACTAAGAGGGAATGAAATTTAAGAACCAGAAGCTCTGTGAGTGTACAAATGTAGATCTTTGATAGATTGTTAAACTTTACAGTATTTCAGATTTGTTGCAGCAATATTTACAGTTGGATACATAAACATTGGTGTTCTAAACATGCCACCATAATAATTGCAGCATTGTTTATCTCGACACCCTACAATTGTGATCAACATTTTGACAGTTTCTTAAAGAACGTATCTTAGAATTTACTCTACATGGCTTTTAAAGTACTTTTGAAAGCATTCGTCTTCCCTACAGTATTGGTTTATCACTTTGTAAACTTCAATCAAGAGTCTTGGAAACCTACTAGAAAAGTAGCCATCAAATCCCTCAGGAACGGATCCTATGAGCTCCTGAAATAGACAACAAACGCATATCAACTAACAAATCACCAAGAACACAAGGTGTAATGATACTTAGATTTACATTATACAATCAGAATTAAAAATCATATATTTTAGCTCACTAAAAAGAACAATGAAAGGAAAAAAAAAGAAAAATGAAACAAGAGGAGCATATGGAGGAAAGGAAACCTGAATGTCTTTTGGCAGTTCTCTATAATGATTCAATTTATTGCGCATAACTCGCAACAAATCCCGAACACTATCGTACTTGTAACGCCTATACTGACCAATGTTAGCAATGAAAATCGGTTCCATCTTTTCATCCCATTTCGTGCCTAAAGCTAACTGTGCAGTATTTTCTAATGCTTTCAAGAGATTACTCTCCCTGTCTTCCAACTGTATTTTGTCACTAGTATCACGAAGAAAAGAAAGTCGCATCTCCGAACTCCAAAACAAAGGATGTTGCAACACCTCTGATGCTTTTGGTCTCGTATAATCAAGGGCAAATTATCAAGAGAGAAATTCAATATGTAATATTGTTCAACTTCAATATATGTAAATGAAAATTATGAACAAGCACTTCTTACCTCAAATCAGGGTTAGGATTTAACAATCGAGAAATAAGATCTACAGCTTCTGGGATGTTTTCCAACAAGAACAAATCCATCCGGTTCTTCGCAATATTGACATCACGCTCAAGACGATCACCAAATGGATGTCTACCACCCGTGATGCAGAAAAAGAGAACACAACCTAGGCTAAACAAATCGACTGCACGCGTTTGTCGTCCATGAAGAAGCTGTTCAGGAGCTTGCCAACCAGAACTCCCACAACCTGCAGTAGGATTTATTTAAGAAAAAAAGAAAAGACCAACAAAATAACCAACTAACGAACATTTAGGTACCAAGACAGGCAGTGCAAAAATCATAACACAAAACTTTTGTCTCATGATTCCCATTTCTAGAGCGTCAAAGGCCCCGTTATCAACCAAGAAAGCATGTAGTACATAACAGGAGTCCTGGAGGGAGATGATAGCTATTAAAGAATACTTGCCAGTGGCACGATGTCCCAAGGACGACATATCGGCTGGAAGACGCTTGCTGATACCCATATCAGAGAGCTTAGCACACATGGATTTTTGCTTAATTATCAACACATTCTGTGGCTTCAGATCTCGATGAATTATGCCCAACTCATGCAAATGCTCAAGCCCAGCAACCATATCCCTATATTTGACTAGTATCAAAAATCAAATTACGGGCTCTGTATATCTATATACATAATGTATACAGAAAAGAAAGAAAGAATAATAAAAAGATCACAGTGATTCTTATACTACTCGGAATTCATTAGATGAACGAAACTTCCCATACAGATAATAGGCCTAGTTAAATATACAAATTTCAAAGAGTTTTACCTACTAACATGATTCATGACGTAAATCACTCGTTCCTTCTGCATGTTCCAAGAACCATAAATTATTCCATACATGTTAATGAGAAAACACTACATTCTACTATGAGAACAACTAGCATGAAACCATATCACTAGAGATTCTTATTGCATTGGACAAAAATTTGTTACTATAAGTATAGAGAACCTCATGAGTTTTAGAAGAACTGTAGATGGATGGCCATTTTCTTTCCACAATTTCAAATCTTGCATAACATCCTTGACAGATTCCAAGCGCGGATTATACTCAATCATGGGTCCAGCATCTTGATCCAAGCCAAGCATAGAGTTCAATGACTGATCAGAGCAAATCTGAATCAAATCATCGAGGCTGCAAGTACACCGTTCCAACGAAAGATATATAAAATCTTGATCAGTCTCCACCCCGTACCATCGAACAATATTTGGGTGACGATCAGAAGCAATCAGATTTTGAACTTCCTTAAAGGCAACATTGTGGTGAGTCTTGACAAGGCGTTTCACAGCAACTGGTCGGCCTTCATAAATACCCTCAAGAATAATAGTGCCATTACTACCAGTGGCTATCTCTTTATTAGTAACAAACAATTTACCAATCCGACGTCCATTGCTAGCAATATTAGTAAGATTACTGTCGTGAAACCAGTTGTTACCATTACCCTCATTTTGCATAAGCATGTCTTCATTTTCTGAGGAAATAGATACATCCCTTTTCTCAAAATTTCCACTTCTTTTCGACTTTCGAGGTTTGGTTTTCTTGGAAGAGATAATTTGTGAATTGGAAGTACTAGATGGCAACTCTTTCAAGAAATAATGTCTTACCTTTACAGCCAGTGCCCTACCAAATTTAATCAATCCCACAAGCACAGTTATAAAAAATATAAAAATCAATCCAACAGGTCCCGTAAGAGTCCTCATTTCACGTTCCTGAACCATACTCGATTCGTTAGTCTTAATCAAAGACACTGGGAGTACTGCTTTACTACTCGAATTGGGTGGCAGAGGAGCAGTAATGTTTGGTGCAGGTCCAGGAAGCATCAATTTTTCAGGATGAGAAATTAAATGTTTATCAACCTTTAATTGGGAAGGAAGAATTGAACCTAAAGTAGGGACCAAAGACACATTATCAATATTATGAGCCTCTGATATTCTTTTATACCCAGACGGTCCTGACAAAACATGGTTCCGTTCACGAAAAATGACTGCTTTTGATTGGCAAGACAAAGGCATGGCAAAATCAAGGTCAACTTCAAAATTACTATTATTTTGAAGATTCCAAGAAACACTCTTTGTTGGATTCTCAACCTCTGGACAGAGTAAGGTAGCTCCAATTTCAGCAACAGTCAAACTCCAGGAAACTTCTTCAGAACCCGAGAAAGACGATTTCAAAGAGTAATCCGTTCTTGTGATGTATAGTCGTGGCTCAACAAGGTTCATCACACCAGGTTGTATCAAATCCTTATTGTCTAGATTTCTTTTAGATTTATAACTACCATGTTCTTCGTCAATTAGTTCAGATGATGAAAAATCAGAAATATGAATACGAATAAGCTTTCCAGTCACAGGATCAACCTCAAAAACTGTAGTTTTCGTAGAACCAATCATCACTGCACCATCCTCAAATACGTACGGTGTACCTCTAATAACCTCATCAATCGTGCTTGGTAGTTTCTGCAGTGTCATGTGATTCCAAGAGAAAAAAAAATCAAGTTTGAAGCTATTTTTTCATACTTCAAATATATGGAGAAAAAATACAAGTCTAGGGAAACAGACAAACTAAATTTTTCTCAACTAGTCAACAAGACAATCAAAATAATGATCACAGAATCAAACAAGTTTTTCTTCAATACGATAAACAATTTTGATAGCAAACATTAATATGCTGGACGTTATTAATTCACTAAATTTTACCATTTTACCATGCTCTGTGTGAATGTACAGCTCCCAATCATCTCCACAATCAAAAAAGAAGGGGCTGCTCAAACCTGAAGCATTTTCTTGATTGTGTTCATGATTGATATGAGCCTGATAGGACGAGTAGATCGGTGGTCCAGAAGTAAACGACCAAATTATCTTCATAGAATTACTGTCCACCAAATGGATTGCCCCATCCAAAGCAGCAATAAGGGCAGTGCTACTTTTACTTTTCCTGCAACAGTATAAATTGATAGTACAGCTCAATTAGATCAATTAATTTTTAAAAAAAGTGAAAGTAATAGCAGTAAAACGTTATTTCATAAGATTTTTCTTTTTTTAATGATGGATACACATTTCACTCTAAGAAAATGATGAATTTATCCAAAGGGCCAAGAGATAAATTGGGGTTACAAAAGAACATCCCCAATCAAGGTTGGCCAAAAGACTATGCAAAGCTGATTTTGGTTAAATTACCACAATTTCACATACATAAACAAAAGGCTTCTGTTGGTTCTTCAATCTACACTAAATTTCAAAGGTTTAAAATAAACAGACGACAGAGACTAATATCCTCAAAATTTTAACTAGCCATTGCTGGTAAACAACTAATGAGAGATTGAAAAAAAAAAAAAAGAGGGGAGGCAGCAACTGACAGTGGAAGAGACAAAAGAGATCTGCCGCCAATTCGAGGTAAGCCTTCAGAATTATCCCCATAAGGCCTCAAACTCGAGAATTCCGAATTCTCAGATCTTCTTGATTCGCCAATAATGCTCCGAAATCTTAATAATATCAATAAAATTACCCAAAAACGGCGAAAAAAACGGCACTTCATTTGAGACCCAGTAGAAATGCCTAGATGAAAATGAGAAGGTGGAAAATGGAAACAAATTAGAAGCTGATTTGAAGTGGGATTGTGGAAAAGAAAAGAAATATTAGAAGAACATGAAGAAAGAAGCGGCAATTAATTGAGAGATTCGAAGCTTCTTCAATTCGTTACAATTTTAGAATCTCCAAATCCTTAGCCTTTCCCCTTCTTAACCCAAACCCTGAATTTCTTCCTTCTGAATCTAGCCAGCTGCTCTGCCCGATTTCGAACCTTTTTTTTTTCTTCTCACACAATCGTCTTAGATTCTTGATGAGATGGTCTCTGGTTTTGGTTTGACGCCGTTTTT
>JAOANK020000080.1:321481-337914 GCA_026257165.2 Telfairia occidentalis
ACATGATTTTAGGGATTTTTAACAAAATAATGATTTGTAATTAATTTAAACAACATAATTGAAAATTTTGTCTAATTGATTACCTGATTTTAAGAATTTTTAACAACATAATAATTAGTAATTAATTTAAACAAAAATATAGCATAATTGAAAGATTTACCAAATTGGTTACATGATTTTAGAGATTATTGACATTAAATGAAAAATGAAATTTGGGGATAAAAAAATGATTTAATTTTTTTTATAAAATAAATGATTTCATTACAAAAGGATGTTTTGGTAAAAATAATATAATAAAAAAATCAAAAAATTTAAAAGTTTAAATTTTTTTAACAATAGATTTTTGTGAAAAGGAGCTCAAATATCAATCTGCCAGCACAATTTCTGTAATTTAAACCTAATAGATGTGTGGAGAGATGTCGTCATTGCCTGAAAACCAGTTGCATAGACGAGTAAGGGGCAGGGATGGATCATGGAGGAGTGACTGATTGGTGATGGTCACACGCTGACAGGCCAATAGGATGTGAGAGAAGTAATTGCCCAAAAAAATCAAAAAGAAAAAAAAAAGAAAGAACCTCCAGGTGTCCACCTTCTGATCCTCGACACGTGTTGCTTGTTGTTGCTCACCATCCATCCTGCCAACCCTATCCAGCTGTCACTCCCTCCTCACGCTATAACCGTTTCTTTATCTCTCCTTTTTTTTTCTCGACACATCGGCATCCAACGCATTTCGTTTTTAAAATGTTAAATTATATAAAACATTCATGTACTTTGCATTTTGTTTTAAAAGTATAATTATACTTTCAAAAATTTCAATACCATTTTTTTAATTTTGCTAAAAGTTTCAAAACTACCGTTAAACCAAAATTTAATTAAAAACGTCACATAAAACTAAGGTTGCTATCAACATTAGCTTCAACTTTTACCATTTCACTTCAACTTTCATGTAAGACACAGCCACCTCATTTTTCAAAATTGTTGAAAGGTAGAATTGAAACTTTTGAAAGTATAAGAATATTTTTTAAACAAAATATAAAGGTATTCGGTAAAATATAACTTTTTAAAATTATTACGACCCAAAAAAAAAAAGATGGACATTAATTGAGGAGGACGGCCTCACGTGCACTGTTATCTCCTCTGTCTCAGCTATACGCTACACTGCACAAACAAAAAACAACCTTCAGATTACACCTTCACATGCTACTGCTTATTTATATGGAGGGGTTGCCTTCAATTTCATGCCCCAATTCAAATTCCCCCATGGACCTTGTCCTCTTCAATTCTTTCACCATTTTCTCCCTCACACGATTCTAATCATCATTCAAAACAAAACTCCTCCACTCTCTATCAATCTCTATATATTATGTAAACTGTTTTTTGTCTTCTACTTTCACACTTAAAACTGGCTGCTGCTGCTAATGAATCTAAAGACAAGATTCTTGTCAAAAGTAATACAATAAATCTATAACCAACCATCATGTTTATTAACACAGCTAAAGTAAGTTAAAAAGCAGAGTACCAAAAGGGGGCGAGAGTCTCCAACTCATAATACTTGTAATTGGTGGTGTGGAAATGCCCTGCAATTGCGCCATGTTTCTTTATCCAATGATTGGCTCGCTTTTATCTTCTTCTTCATGATAAAAAAAATTGATATATCCGAGAGAACTCGGCTTCCTTTTTTTGTGTGCCATGATTCGGATTCGGACCATGTTTGGGTTTGCAGGGATGCCTGTAAATGGACTAAACAACCTGGCGGTTGAGCCCACCATGAGTGAAGGCTGAAGTTGGGATGATGAATGGACTTCCTTTTTGTTTCTTTATTTTGGAAGGAAACATTTCCTCATGACGTCGCCTCTTTTGAGATATTACAAAGTCTTGGGTACCCAACTGCTGGCCTCGACAAAATCCGAGTCCCTGTCTTCGTCTAATGAATCAGATATATGATTATCAGGACTTGAAATACTAAAAGCACCCCCACATCGGTCCAGCGAATCAATCAGAAATATCAGAAGTTGGAATACTAAAAACGTCCCCACGTCAGTCCAGAAGTCACTTCCTTCAAGAAAGGCTGGTAGATATTGGGCCACAAGCAGTTTCTGGTCCTGTGTCTCCCTTTTCAGCCAACTCGCAGGGGGGTTTTGATGGAAATACAAAAACGGTAGATTCCGCCATCGAAGGTTGAAAGCTTGCAGAATATCTTGCTGAGGTTAAAGTAAATCTGGGCAACTGTAGCATACCTGAGGCTAAAGGAACCAGCTTGTAGCCAAGGACGTGCTCGGATTTAGGGAGTATTGAAATTGTATCGTCATGAGAACCAGAGATCACAAAACTCTGTACATCAGCTAAAGAAAACTTGACTTCCTGTAATAACTTTGATTGGTTTTTAATCTTAATGAAGTATGTGAATGGATCTCCAAGGATGGCATAAGGAGGACTCTCCATGCACACAATTAAAGGTGAAAATTCTATCTCTACATCAGGAAGACTCTGTGTGGTCAAGACCGAAGCAACATTTGAATCATATTGGTCTTTAGTCCTTGAGTATCTTCTCCACCTTAGCAACACATTTCCTAACCTAAGCTTTGATGAATGTATCTTGGAAGTGACAGTAAAAACCTTCTTAAATTCTTCTCCAGGCATGAGAAGAGCTGGGTCTACAAGGTTACCGCTAGCGTTTTTTATGGAACATGACCTTTCTTCAATCCCCTCATTATCTGCTTCAATTGACATGGAAAGTAGTTGTAGTGGGACCTCGGTGCAATTCCGGGCACTGATCACCAATATGCAAGTTTCGTTTAGAGGCAGAGATAACGACCGGTCAGAATGAGGAACAGCCTCAGTCCTTGAAAGCAACAAAGGGTCCCGTCGGAAAGGCAGCAAAAAGTGATGACCAATTGTGACAGCAGGCTTTCCGTCAATCTGCAAGCTCCTGTGGACATTGATTTTTTGAGCATTTGGCTCTTCGCTAAGTGGAGAATAACCCAGGGATACATAAAGCATAATGGGCTTTGCTCGATGCCACTTAATTTGCAGTTTGCAGGACCAGGACTCTCCACTTTTTAGAAATGGAACAGAAATCAGGCCAAAGGACTGCTTAATCTTCATTGCTTCATCGGAGATCAAATGTGATTCCGCATCATCTTCTATTCCAGAAATTCCAAGAAGCTCAACATGATGGCTATCAGAAAAGGGTTCTGTTTCCCTTGGGCTAAACAAACCACCTCCTCGCACATCAACCAGGTTGATCTTTAACTCACCAGCATGGATATCAGGACCCTTGGAGACCACGGTTACAGGCACTATGAAAGTCTCTCCAACTAATGCAGGGGTAGAAGCGCTTAAAGTAAGATCCACTTCTGGGTCAAGCTCTTCAACCTGGGTTGCCTTCACGCCAGAAAAGGCTAGAGCGGGATCCTTTGTTGGGAGCGTCTCCACATGATCTTCAAACTTCCAAAGTGGTAAATCACCCATTGAAACAGGGCTTTCAGCTCTGCAACAGATTGTAAAGTTTGGTCGTATCTTTGCAATTACAGAGGTGCATTCAAGTTTCCCACTTTGATCTGAAGAAAAAAGCATTAGCATTAACCTCAAAATATTATAACCATACATACATATACATGCGTACCTACCTACATACATAAATATATCAAAAGCAACAATCTACCAACAATACCATACACGTTTGATAACAAAAACTCTCTCTCTCACACACACATGCGGGAAAAAAAACTGAAATGGTTGTAATATTCAGAATCTAGTAAGATGTGATGATGATGAGAACAATTTTACATCCCCCACCGTGCCAGGATAAAAAATCTTGCTTACAACATATGTCCAAGGTTCCATCCCCATCCAAATATATCCAGTATTTTGGAACAATTATGAACTACACAAAGGAATCTGAAGATCATAAACAATCTTCAGAAGCAGAACCATTATGAATATAATACATTCAACCAGAATTCCTCTTGGCTACATGGGGATACCCAATATCTCATCTCTGTTCTATAAATTTTTGTTTCCTATCCAAGAAATATATAAATATAGAATCAAAATTCCAAGAATGCACGAGAAAGAAACTGAATTACCAGATTTGATTTCATAAGTCATCCGTAGCCATTTATTTGGGGAAAGTGCAAGAAAAGGAGCTTTCTCAACTCTGTGAACTTGTAGATCACTGGCCATCGCAGCAGTAGGAATCCTTTCAGCATTCATTATGATGAAGTTACACTCTGATTGATTGAAGTGAACTTCTAGTTGATCAAGCTCAATGGTAAGGGGCAAGTGAGATAGAAGTGACACGGTAATCAAAGTAGCCACCCCAGGCTTGATAACTTGTTCATGAAAAGCAACTGAAGCAAGAAGTACCAATCTAAGAGGGCTCACTAGATCAATTTCAAGATGTACAGGATTATCTCCCGTTACTTTGAGCTCTCGGCCATGTTCAATTGAGGCCAACACTGATTCTTCATGGACGAGATTAAATACCTCGTTGTGGATCTTTTCCCTCTGTTCTAGAGTTGCAGGGCCCACTGGACAGCAATCTTTGGATCTGAGAGACAGCATATGAACATCAGATGATATGGGAAGTGCAGCCATTTCAAGAGAGTACTCCAAATAATCTTTCACAATACCATGTTTCCTAGACAACTCTCGAAGGTAACTGAGGACTTCCCATAACAAAGTGGCCCATCCCTCTCTCCTATATAAACTTGCAACATTATCAAAAAGTTTTTTTGCATCTTCTAAATCGTCCATTGCATAATGCTCTTTAGCTATCTGGAATGCACAAAAGGAGCTCATTCTCTGGGCTTTGGCATTACTGTATGACTCATAAGCTTTTTTGAGAAGTGTAATCATCTTAAATGGATCTTGATGCTTCTTTTCTTCAGCAATGGTATTATACAAAAACTCTTTATCGGTAACACTGCATGTACATGACAAGTCAAAGTTCAGATATAAAAAGCATATACAATACATGAATTGAGTATTTATTTACTTTTTCAATACTTACGCTTGCATAAACATTACATCGACTTGTTCAAGTAACCTACAGTACTGCCCCACATAAGCTGATGGTACCAAAGACTCAGTTGTACTTTCCAATTCATCCGCATTAATGTACATTGACAACATCAATTCGAAAGACGATCTCTTTTCCTTCAGGTAGTTAGCAGATAACTGTTTCAAAGGAGAGTTTCTGGATCAAATACACTACCTTCGCATCTAAATTTCACACAAATATTTTAAAGCTTCCTTCGATTGAATTTCGTAAAAAACAAGAAAAGATTAGAAATACGTTGGTAATGACCAATGATCAACTAAATAAGCCGTAAAAAAAATGAAGTATTCTCAAGGCATCGAAAGGACAATAACCTTGAATGCTTTTAGGCTATCAAGAATTCTGATAGGTATACACTTAAATAAAGAACATTGAACATTATATACTAAAAGAAGCATTGCTATAATTGCATAACTAAGTAAGAGTGCCAATAATTTTCCAGACTAATAATTGGAAACAAAACAAGGTACAATCTCATATATGACTCGGTTCACTTTAACTAATATACAGATGACATGTCATTTGGATAGGGTTATGAAGATACAGGTGGTGTGGAATCTTGTTCATTTCAATGCTTTTCTTCGATTCTTTTTTACCTAGGGATCTTTGTAACTACCCTTGATCGTTGATTAATAATAATTGGGGGTATACCTGTACGTAAGACTTTAAGAGTTAGTTTTCCTACTTTTGGTGTGGGGTTTTCCAGTAATCTCTCCTTCTAAATGCATCTTTGAGAAGATCATTCATCTTTCATCATTTTAAATGGAAGTAACTAATCTACTCAAAATTTCACACATTTCTCTTCATTTGAGAAATTTTTTTCTTTGTTCTATTTCAAAAATTTACTCTTTATGTGATGTGTCAAAATGGAAGACTCAATAACAGCAAATCTAATAAGACCCCAAGATCAATCATGTTGCAAAGGTCCCTTTTGTTTTAAAGCTATATTGTGTAGTTAAAATTATGCGCTTTCTTCATTTTTGATAAGGATTATGGTCTTTTTCTACTGTAATTCAAACAATCACAGGATTGATCTTTCATTTTTTGATGTCTCGTCTCTAATTTAAGGCTGATGGATATAGTCAACATCTCTACTTTCAAGCAAAGAATACAACGAAATAAATAAAAGAACCACAAGTAACCAACTTTCTTACGTCTCCTAGGAATAGCCTACAGACGACATAAAAGAAATTTCAGAATCAGTCATCTAAATGTTTATCAAAAAATATTCTCACTTCAGATTGTTCTTGAAGATTCAGTGATGACTTTCTTTCTGAGACATTGACAGGCATAAAAGGACGTCTGATTTTTCTGGCACAAAGTTACCATATAAAATTATTTTAAAAAATACTTTTCAGGAGAGAAGAAAAACAATGGATAAAATCATTCAAGGAGGCAGGACAAGAGGATCCAATCATTCCATTCCCTAAACAACTCAACACATAAAGGTTACTGGAAGTAAAAATATGAAGGAGGCCCCATGCCTGATAGTAGTAAGCTGGATGAAACTCCCATTCAGTTAAAGGTTTGTTTCCAGTGCCTAGACCCAGTGATGAGATGCTAAGACTAGTTGCTAAGCTTGTCTCCAGCAACTCGGCAAATACCAAAAATTGTCTACTCATCCATTCCCAGTGAAGAAATGCAATATCCGGCTCTCCAACCAACCTACTGTACAAGGTAATGTGTTGGCGGAACCATGTCACTGCTTCAATGACCTTTCCACTATGCAATAACAATGTTGATATCTTAAAATGCAAATGCTCTGCATTTATTTTAATCTCAACCAACCGCTGAATAGATTGAGACCTTAAAGGTGTCCCTGTCATCTGCACACCAAGAAATAAATGTTAAAGGTGAAAATAGACAACAATTGACTCTCCATCCCTCTCTCAAAATACAGACATATGCCTATGGCAAACAAGTCTTTAATAGGAGTTGAGTAGCATCCGCAATAAATATTAATTTTGTTGTTCTTTTGATAAGAGCCAACTAAATGTAACCATTATGGACTGATCCAACAATAATTAACGTCTAATCTACTCGGAATTAGAATCTTAATGTCACATGAATCTTCCAAGTTTAAATGTTGGCAAATGGCAATTCAGTAATAGTCTTATGATATTAGCCAAGGTATCAATAAAGTAGTCAAATTCCACAGTTATCATAAAAACAAGTGTATGTATTCAGAGATTTACTTTTTCCTTCTTTATTTACCCCTTTCCTCTTCTTTTATTTATCCGTGCTACCATAGATTTTCAAGATCACTGATTGTAGTTGGAGTTCGCTTGCAGCTAAAGAAAGGTATTTGACTTGAAATTAAAAAAAAAAAAAAAAATTAAAAAAAGGTATCTGACTTTTTTTTATAAGAAACAAAAAAAGGTATCTGACTTGATCATAATTTACCACTTAACTGAGCTAAAAAAAATAGCAAACATATGACAATAAATAATAACTCAAAATAAAGCTTACTCAACTGGAATCAGCAAGAGAAAATGGGAAGTTAACATTGTAAATGATAATATACCTCCCACAACTTGTTGTAGGCATCCTCATAAAACCGTAAAGCTTCAATCCAGTCACTTAAAAACTCTGCATAAACGGCAGCCTAGCATAGGATGGCATAGAGACAAATCAAGTGCAATTAAACTTCGGAACAAAGAATTATATATGCAATCATAAAATTTCTGTATAGGACAGTAGAGAAGTACAAAGAATTGAGGGACTGTTACCAACTTGTGGGAAAATTTTCCAAACTATACACCTTCCTGACGAGTGTTTTACTCTTCTATCATAATTATTTTTTCATAGACGAAACACTTGAGAAAGGCTAAAAGGGTGGATCTATGAAGAGCGTCTACTTTCTAAGAATTGTTAGAGTGCATGATTTATCTTCAAGACCCTCGTCAGATATCTCTCAGCATTAATGTTGGCCGAGGTGACTGAACAATGTTACCATGGACCGGGCCAGTCAAAACGCCATTCTTAAATAAAAATCCGTCTAATTGAAATAAACTGTTAAATATTCCTTATGAATCATCTAAAAAGTTTGGATACTGTGTTGTCACTTGTCAGAGAGGAGAACTTACTTTAAAGCAATACCGAATATGCAACTCGGTGTAACTGTAAGTCCTCTTTTCAATACGTGTTTTCACCTTTCTTCCTTCATCTTTGTAGTAAGTATTTGCTAGTTCTGAGAAAGAGTTCCGTAGCCTGCGGAAGGGTGTTACAAATAATGACGAAGTTGCTGCATTTCAAGTTCTATACAAAATAAATACAAGTACGTTGCAAAAACATGGGGGGTAAGAAAAGAGAACTGCCTGTGTAGGGACTGCATCAGTTCCGAAGCATCATTGGGTTTAACAAAGACGACATATTTTGAGTCCACTTCAGCACGTTTGCGTAGAGCAATCATCCGATCTTCGTTGATATCATCTACATTGAAGACTTTAAAAGTATAAATGATTTACAAAAAGAAGTGACACACTCTTGCATCAGGGATTTCTTAAAAAGAAATGCCCTGGAAAATGTATTTACCTTTGGAATCGGAATGGACGATAATGACAACTAATTTGATGTTTCTCGAACGAGTCAGAGCTCTGTTATCAAATGAAATCAATCTCCGATTAAGATGCTACTGCAATTAACATATGAAAGAAAGAGAAGTGATAAGGAAGTACTTGAGGTGATCGAGATCGGAGCAGAGCTGGAGCCACTGAGCAGGATCGCCAGAAACATGATGAGAGGGGAAGAGAGCAGCAACAACAGCAGGAACCTTGGTGCGATGCTTAATAAGCCAATCCCTCTTAAAGATGCCGGAAGGAGGAGTAGAAAGAGCAGGTTCAGGGGAATCCTTGGAGGAGGGAAGGGGGAGGAGAAAGGAGATCTTGGAGAGGTCGGGGAAGGCGAGGGTGTGGATCGGAGGCTGCTCGGAGAGAAGATGGGTGGAGATGGTGGGATGAAGCTCAGGGCATCCGACGAGCGATATCAGCCGCACAGGTGGAGTCCGAAGCTCTTCCGGGTAATTCTGCATTCTTCTTCTTCTTCTTCAATGGATTTCTTTACCAGTTCTTCTTCAATGGAGAAGAATCGAAAAAGACATTCGCAAGCAAGGAAGAAGAAAGGAGAAGTCGTGGATCTGCTAGTGCTACACCAGCACCATTCTTCCGATGCAAATGGAATCAACGAAAACTCACGAGTGGAGCGAAATTGGAGACGGCCACAGGTAATTCCGTAATTACCTGCCAATTCATTTTTACTTCAGCTTTATATGATATCTTCTTCTCAAGTCTCAAACTTTTGCAATTAATTTATTTTTATTTTTATTTTTAATTCAACAACTGCCCTAGGATCAATCATCATTTACGATGGTAACAGGGGTTTTATGGATTATTCTCAAATTGACTATTTTTGTTTATGTATTTTATTTTGTACTCATAAATTTTGTTAAAAAACTTTATTTCACTCTTTGTTGTTAATTTTTTTTTATTTATTTATCGTCAACATTTGGTAAGAGCTAGACTATTGCAACATTATGTTCTAATGAAGAAAAAAATCTGTTGTACTAAAAATAACCAATCGATAAATTTGATATTTTGAGTCGATGATATATGTCTTAACTAGTTAAGTTATATTCGATTAGCAAATCATCTTTTCGTTAAACACTATTTTCATCATTATTTTCATTAAGAAAATGTATTACCATTTGTTTTAAGTTGGTTTTTTATTTTCCAAGTAAGGTTGTCACATCCATACAATACAGTCTTCATCAACTTTAAAATTTGGCGCCTTTGACATCAAATTAAGCATAATTCAACTCGAACTTCCGACCTTTTGGTAAGAGAAGTCTTAACCAACTGAGATACCTTGCATACCATTAAGAATTGTACCAATATAATAATAACTGGGTTTTGAATTCTTGAATCCATTATAGATCCTACTTACATAATAAAAATGCTAAATTACTGATTTAATCACTATGATTTTAGCAAAGTATGTATTTAGTCCCTATAATTAAAAAAAAAATTAGCCCACAGGTTTGAGCTTATTTTCAATTTGGCCCCTAACATTTGAATTTAGTTTTAAAAGTCTCTATTTAATCTCTATAATTTACTCAAACTTCCATGTTGTAATCATATTGATATATTTTTAGTTTTCACTAAAAAGTTTTTTTTATTTGGGAACTATGTAAGAGTAGGAAAAAAAAAAGAAAATAGGTGAGTTTCTCAACTTGATAAAATACTTATTTATAAATGATGGGTAAGATTTAAACCATAAGAATCAAAATAAACTTAAACCCAAACCATAAGGGTCAAATTCAAACTCTTAAAACTGTAGGGATCAAATGAAAGCCAAGCTCAAAACATGAAAACCAAATTGAAACTTTTAAAATCATAAGAACCAAATTCAAAGTTTGCCTAAATTTATAATTTAACCTAATGAAAATTTACAGTTTACTCTTTTCAGAAGCAATCTCTTGCAAGTAATGTTCTGCATCCAAAGCAGCCATGCAACCTGCACCATTTCAACAGATTAATCTTGAATTCCGCTTCAACCCCAATATGAAAAGTGAAAACAACAATCCATGCAGCTCCAAACATTACTTCCAGTGAGAAACCAACTCTATACAGAATGGGAATCCGACTTACGAGTATCCAAAGAACGCTAATACATCAAAAGAACAAAGTATTATAGGTTGGCCTAGTTGTCAACAAGGGCCATTGTAAATTGTAAAGGAGTTGAAGAGAATGAGTTCAAACTATGGTGACCATCTATCTAAGATGTAATATCTTACGAGTTTCCTACGACGTTCCTGATACTTAGTTGCACAACCTTGTCAGATCAAGAAAATCATTCATCTTAAGCATGCCAAACTTGTGTTGAAAATTTAGCTCCTAGCCTGTGAATCTCATTTTCTAAATAAAATGGTGAGTTCATTCAAACCATCTCAACTCAACAGGTACTATCAGAGAATGGATGGGGATGGGACAAACTTGACAAGAAAAGAAGCAACAAGCCTTTCTATGCATGTTCTACTGTCCATAGCCATACACAAACAGCAAACAAAATATGATTTGAGAAGTTTTGAATATCAAATGCAAGGAGTGGAGATAAAAAGAAAGTTATAGGAGAAAGGGAGAGCAACCACTAACCAGTGCCAGCAGCAGTAATAGCCTGCCTGTATTTCTTGTCCTGAACGTCTCCTGCAGCAAAAACTCCGCGAATGCTGGTTCTCGTTGACCCGGGCGTCGTCACGACGTAACCATCGGAATCAAGTTGAAGCTGCCCATCCAAGAACTTGGTCGCCGGTTCGTGTCCAATTGCAAAGAACAGCCCTGAAACCTTCAAATTGGATACTTCTCCACTAACCACATTTTTTACTTTCAAGCCTCCCAAAACTCCTCTGTCTCCGTCGCCATAGGCCTCAACCACCACAGAATTCCAAAGCACCTCGATCTTTGGGTTGCTCAGGGTCCGCTGCTGCATGATTTTGGATGCCCTAAAAGCGTCTCTTCTGTGGATGATGTACACTTTGGAGCCGTACTTGGTGAGGAAAGTCGCTTCTTCCATGGCTGAGTCACCACCTCCGACCACCGCCAATGGCTTATCCCTGAAAATGGGGGCCGCGCCGTCGCACACTGCACAAGCCGATATGCCGCGATTCCAAAACCCCCCTGATGAATCTCCAGAGCCTGGGAACGACAAACGCTTCGCAACAGCCCCTGTGGCGACAATAACAGAGTCGGCGAGTACGGCTTTTGAATCGGTGAAGATCTTGAAGGGATTGGTGGAGAAATCGACTTTGCTGACGGTCTCGGTGAAAATCTGAGTTCCGAACCGGAGAGATTGATTCCGGCACCGGTCCATGAGATCCATCCCGAGGATTCCGTTTGAGAAGCCGGGGAAGTTCTCGACTTCGGTGGTGGTCGTGAGCTGGCCGCCCGGCGCAATGTCGTTGGCCATCCATCCTTCGAAGAGGATTGGCTTGAGCTCCGCCCGGGCCGCGTATATGGCGGCGGTGTGGGCGGCCGGGCCACTTCCGATGATGCAGACCTTAGTCCTGAGGTATTGAAGACGGACATCGTCCATGGCGGCGATTTTGGAACCAGAACTTGCGGGGCTTGAAGAAAGAAAAGCCGCCGCAATTGTGGTCGACGCTGCACCGATTAAGTTTCGAGATCTTCTGAGAAAACCAAAGAGCTTCTTTCCACTGTAATCACAGTTAGCGCCAAATTTCATTATGCTCTTCTTCTCCGCCCCTTTCAACCTATTTATCCTATTCATAAGAGACGATAAGTTTATTCGTTTCCCCAGCAGAGCTCTCTCATCTGAAGCACGCTGCAGGTTTGAAGTGTATATAGAACAAACAACCATCTCTACGGACCACAATTCTACATTAAACCAGCAGCTTGCGAAAATTAACCCATTTAATCATTAAATTTCAAATTACAGAGATGACATTGTTTAAAGAGAGATAGAGAGGGAGAAAAGGAAAAAGAAAACAAAAAGGAGCTTCCTTTCTTGTCTGGTTAACCTCCAACCTACTCTGGCTAAAAGGATTTAACATTTTTGCTTATGTCCATAGCAGCTCTAAACAAACTACACAAGTTTTCCCAGCCCTTCTTATCACAAAAGGCAGCCAGGAATTAGGAACAAAGAAGCTAAAGTTGTGGTAAATGCGGCTGGGTGGGCTGCAACTCTGAACGATCAATCAGACCTTCTAAAACCAAGAGTTCATCCAAGAGACCAAGCTTCTCTTTTTCAAGGGCGTTTACTTCATCTTCGACTTCTTTCAGTTCTGTTCCCAAAGCACAGCTCTCTTCCTCCAGGAGTAAATATTTTTTTCTCAAGGCACGGTACTCATTCCCAGATGCAGAAGAATCTGGCAACGAATCCGAATTCGACCTTTCCGGCTGCTGGAACGCTACTGATGCTTCATTCTTCAAACTTCTTTTGGAGGCCTTTTGTACTGTCTGTGCTGGAAAAGGCTTCACTCGATCAATTTCCCTTGCGTCTTTATGAGTTGCTGTGGAAGCTTTCTGGTGCAAAGCTTTCTGTTTTTGCGGCCTAGAATATGGTAAATCGTCAATCCGAGACATGGCTGGCTGGTCGTGCTTCTTGCTGCAGATGCTGCGCAAAAGATTAAAAGAACAAAAGAACAGACCATTAGTGGTTATTGCAGAGGTTAGAACAGGACATAAGTATCGCTACCAGCCATTGATAACATATGGCACAAGAGGATGAACATTTAAGGCAATGAAGTTTGTCATGCCTTGGTTCAAGGTGCAGGCGGCGATAACACTGACATCAACAAAAATGTTTTAGCCAGCCAAAGCCATATATCATCTTTTGAACAATACTTCACAGAGCATAACTTTTACCATCAAAATAAACAAATCCGAAATAAAATATGGCAACTTTTTTTTGAAATTGAATGCCCAACAACCAAAAATACCAACACGCCAAACTTGAAGATACAGTCATAACTTATGACCCAATAGCATTATGAATTCCATCAT
Source organism: Telfairia occidentalis (assembly GCA_026257165.2). Lineage (NCBI taxonomy): Eukaryota > Viridiplantae > Streptophyta > Magnoliopsida > Cucurbitales > Cucurbitaceae > Telfairia > Telfairia occidentalis. The sequence continues at coordinate 335,060 of JAOANK020000080.1, forward strand.
CACTAAGAATCATCTTGTTCTCTTTCATATAAAATACAATTCACAAATACTAATAACTTAAAAATTTTAGAGGCTGTATTGAAGTCATTACTTAATAGGGGTCAACCTAGACTGCCCTACGACTAAATGTAGAAGCTAATAAAATACAAATTATTCTATTTATTTTAACATAGACAGCGAAATGGGAGAGAAGAAAAAGTGACAGGAAAAAGAATAGCAATACTCCACAACTTCTAGAATAATAAATAGAGTGAAATAAATAATGTTAAATATTAAAGACAACGAAACAAACAAGAGCTAAAAAAAAGATATAGAAAGGAAACAGAAACAAAGATTAGCATTACAAAGTTCGGGCTGGCTAGGAAGTGGAGAAAAATAACATTGAAAGGAACAAACAGTGAAAAGCAGTCAACCAATCACCAGAATGGGAAATGGCTGCCAACAGAAGGGTGAAACTCCGGTGTTGGTCTTTGCCCTTTTACTTCAATTCTTTGGTTTGTTGCCATTTAATACAATCAATCACTTGACTGTGCTCTGCATTTCAACTCTCACACTACATAACTCTACACAGTTCTGGAAGGCAATAAAATCCAATCAAAGTCTCTCGCTATACAACCCTTTCTCACATCCATTGAACTACTTTCTCAAATCCTCAATAAGTATAATCTTCTTTATTCCCTAGTTTTTTAGCTTGGGGTGGAATTTTTTTCAACTAAGAGGAAAATGTGACAGAACCCTAAGAAATAGAGATGCCTGGACAGGGGGCAAAGGCCACAGTAGGTTTCCAAATTTGCAAGACATAAACAAACATACATGCATGTCCCAGGCATAATATTTGGCCAATTACATCCAAAGCAATGGAGCATCTTATATTGCCAATGGGAAAAGTAAAAATACTAAATTCTGCCTTAAATATTCAGTATTTTATTTTCAAAATGTTTCCTCAACACGCAAAGGATCGACTTCAAAAAATCTGGATCTCACAACCCTAAACAATGAAGAATGTCCAGCTATGGAATAACATTAGAACAATCCCCAAGTATTAGAAGAGAATGACAATCTAGACCATGTATAAATAACTGAGCAGTTAACTAAGATTCTAATTCAACGGAGGTAATAATAAAAAATATTAATAAATTACAAACCCGTTCACCCTAAAATGGATTAATCTATAGAACACTTGCGCTGCGAAACACAACAAATGCTGATAAACAAAACGTACTGGTTAAGAGACCAAAAACTAAGAGAACTTTCTTCCACAAATTAGATACTCGCCAAAGTCAGATAACCTTAATAAATCAAATCCCACGATGCCATAGAACAGGAAGTACATTAGACACTTCACCCTGAACCCCAAGCCACAGAGAATGAACAGAAGGGGAAATCCTCCAAGGTGGACCAAATTAAGAAGAAAAGAAAAAAACACCTCCGATGAAGCATACAGCATAAAATACATCGACACATCGCAATTAAGACCTAGAAAATCAAAACGCTGCTTCTAATGAATTCAAAACCAAGTGAAAAACAATCAAACCAATCAAACAGCCCATGCCTCTACATTAGATCCTACCCAAATTGAAGAGCATCCCCTGCCGGTAAAAATAACAAACAACAGTAACAGAGATAAAACCATAAAGAAACCCGATCCCACCTCGAAGAAATAACGATTAGCCCCGTTGGGAGTGAGAGACGTAAAAGCTTATGGCCGGATCGCAGTAGAAACAATCACCGCTTCGGTAAACTAGAAAAGGCAACCAGGGAGTGAGATTGCGAGAAAAGAAGTTAGATCATTGTTGGGGAGACAATGGAGGGAAACAGGGTTAGGGTTGGGGTTGGAGAGAAACTTAGGCGACGATTGAAGACGCTCTTGCCGTCTGAAGAGGGATTAACTTATCCACCGCAGTTGCGTAGAGATTCAGACTCAGAGATGCGAGAATGAGAAACTGTTGAAAAGGAAAATCGCTCGTTCCTTCCTGCGGAGAAGAAAGACGGGAAGTGACGCTTAAGAAAAATTAATTAAATGCTACTGAATTATATGATTTGGTTTAATTATATTTGAACATTTCGTTTTAACCTTACAAAATTTAAATGATCTATTTCAAAAAAAAAAATATATATTAATCATAAAATGATTGTTCATCAATTCATGCCATCATTACCTAATATGAACAAATAAAAAATTTTATGTACTTCCATTCCTTACTTGTCATATCAACACCATTAAACAATGGTATATATAAAATAAAATAATATATCACTTATTAATGTGTGTAAATAAAAAAAGTAGATACTAGATGCTACTAAAATTTTCCCACTAAATCAAACCATATTTCAAAGAGTAAAAGGCACCTATTGTCATTTTTTCTTATCGCGAAATGATGAGTAGTGTGATCAGACCCATGATCTCATTTTATAATAGTCATCATGTAAGTGATCGTGTGGAATAGCAGCGTGATGTCATGTTCCACGTGATTGCAGTACAAAGTCATAAAATCATAGTACGCGATGGCCCTAAAGGCAAGCGATTTTGAGGTACATATCTATGCAACATTAATTATTTTCAATCTTAGAGACTACAGAGGTACTTTTTTTTTATTTTTTTAATTATTTATTATTGTCGGTATCTTAGTAATGTTTCGAGTTCGCGAAGAGTTCTATATAATTGTTAATGTTATGACAAAAAATCAAACAACAAAAATGAAAAGAAAAATAAATCAATTTTTACTCATAAATTTGGTAAATGACATTTCATCATAAACTTTTAATTTCATCAAATTTGATCATAAACTTAGATGAGTGTTGCAATTTATAATTTATACTAAATTTTTATTAATTTATCCACTAATTTTAATGGT
>JAOANK020000080.1:340101-355700 GCA_026257165.2 Telfairia occidentalis
TGCGCAACATGTTTACTATACTTCATTCATGGATCTGTTGCTCTTGTATAAACTGTGCAATACTACATGTTTTAGTCGCCTCTCATGTCTGTTCTCATTCCTACTGTGAAGGCATAATTAAACTCGATCGATTAACTCAACTTCTGCCATATCTCCTCAGTTTATAGATAATTTTTAGCGTAAAAACCTTCCCGTGTAATTGAGATTCTTCGTTTTAAAGGGCGAAACATTTGCATCATGGTTTCTAGCAAAGAGTTGTGTAATAATAATTTGATTTGGACCATAACATAAATAGAGGAAATGGTAAGGCAGCAGTGATTTTGATGCAGGTGTATGGGACATAACAGAGGCTGGGAAGAGGCAGCCTCAATGTTTAGTGGCTCTTCCATAGAACTGAAGACATGCAATGCTGCATTGCTTGAGGCTTCAGGAAAATCATGGGATGAGGTCAGGCTTTATTCCTTCTAATTGATTTCAGTTTTTTACCTTTATGCATGGCTGAGTAGACATGTATTTATAACTGTATATTTACATACAGTAGGAATATAAGTGCATGATTGTTGGGGTTTCATATTGGTTTTCCCTCATTTAGCTTAGAGGCAAACTGGCAACATTTTCCTGAGAAACAATTTGGATACTCATAATTTATTTTTATTACCCAAAAATAAAGTTAGCTCTGTAGCTTGTGCAGATTTGACATCTTCATTGGATTAAAGGGTTTCTACATTCAGAAAATGCATTTTCATGCCTAATGCAATAACCAATCTACACTATTATATACTGAGTTTCAAAACTTTATGGGTTAGGGGCAAACTGAGCTGAGGGTGGGTCACACACACAGAGCAGGGTTAGGGCTGTCAAAAAATGCAAAACAATTTCCAAATCTATGTTTTCCTAGGACCATTGAAGCGTGATAAGATGGGACAGTTGCTGAGTTCTATGAGGAATATTAGATTAGAGCATAACTTTGGTTAGTGAAAAGATGTGATCACTAATTGCAGGAGCTTTAAGATTGAGTTCATTTGGATGAACCCTAGCTGCACTGGTTAGGGAATGAGGGGAATACGATCTAGATTGCTCTCGGGTAAGTATCACAATGTTATGGAGCATGATTAGATATATTAAGGTTGTGTTTGGGAGTGATTTTAGAATGACTAAAATCACTTTTGTCGTAATAAAATTGAGGACAATTACCTAAATTTGGGCATAACAGAAGTGATTTTGAGCATTTCAAAATCGCTCTCAAACACACCCTAAACCTGTTTCAACGTTTTTGAAACCCTTACACAGATTTTTTAATACCCTCGAGTGTGAATCCCATGTATTTTCTTATACTGTTCCAGAGGAAAAAAGGTATCCTCCTATTTATTGCTTGCCCTTTTTCTTTTCTTCTTTTTACTCTGAAGATGCGATTTGATGGTCAGGATCACATGTTTAATACAATTCTGTGCAACAAAATATGGTCATATTGCCCGTAGATGCTTTCACTTTGGTGCCAACTGCCAAGTAAATTTGGAATAACTTTTTGCTCTTGCTGATCTTTCCCTTGTGGTCTACATATTCAGGCTTTTGCTTTGGCGGGACTGGGTGGGTGGAAGCTTCATGGCATAGTAAAACCAAATCGTAGTTCATAGAGTCAAGTTTTTTTCTAGAATAGTTTAGGGTAGATTTGGTTAGAGATATGAAAACAGAAGTTTTCACGACAAATGATTCAATGTCCACAAAGTTGTATTTTGTGTTTTCGTATATGTGTTTGGTAGCAGATTTAACAATTAGATCTCAATTTAACAGTGGTTAATAGTATATTTATAAATAATAAAAATAGTAATTATTATTAATTAAATATTTATTTTAATCTCAAATATTAAAATATTAACATATTTTATTATATAAATTTTGTATAATTAAACTTTTATACTATTCTATAATTTATAATATAATGTGTTTTTTATATATTTAATTTTTTTCAAAAAATAAAAGAGTTTATAACATAAAATAATATATTTATCATTATTATTATTGTCATGGTATCTATTGATATATTATAAAAATAAATATTTTTATCAGTATAAAATAATATTAAATGAACACGTCAACATCTTAGTCAACATTTTTATTTTTATCAGTATAAAATAATATTAAATGAACACGTCAACATCTTAGTCAACATTTTATTATATGATTAGTAACTATTCTATTATATTAGGGATTGGAAGTAAGTGTGAAGTAAAAGCATAGCCGTCTATAACTTCTAAACTACATGAAAATTATACTCAAAATTTAGGGATCAGAAGAGTTTTTTTTTTTTTTTAATAATAATGGTAATGATAGTTTCAATTTGCACCCGTTAATCCCTTTAAAATCATAACAAAATTTTAACTTTTATCTCTTCTCCCTCACCTTTTTTGCCTCTAATACTTTTTTAAAAGTTAAAAGGATATTAATTTCAACTTTAACTGACGAATATCAATTAGTTTAAAGAATTCAGAATAATTCATATTGACTTTATCGTTCTCTATTCGAATTCTAATTCATCAAAAAGTACCTTTTTCTCTAAGTATTATTAAAGCAATTCCTAAATTTTTTTTAAGGTGCCACAATCATCCTCTTATGTTGATTTTATTAATCAGAATTCTTGCTAGTTGTGTGTCCAAAATCCAAAAGTCTACCTGTAATATCTGCTTTAAAAATCAACTTATTAGATATTTCAAAATATATATATATATATATATATCAAGTCATTAGATAATGGTCTATTGGGAGTTGACTTGAATTAAGAAAACAAATCTAGTCCAAAAATGACGAAGCACAGCCTAGTATAACATTAAAGTAAACTATAATTAATTTATGTCTAATTAAATAATCATAATTTTAAAATAGTAAGAAAGATCAATAAATAAACACCCAAAATCTTATTTACATAAAAAAAGTTGATGAAGGTCAAAATTCATATACCTATTGATGTTTGATGTCATTTTGAGTCCACCAGTCAAATTTGGGAGAGTTTTAAACTCAAATGCATTAAATGATTAGTTCAAAATTATGGTCATTTACTTAATATATATCATATGATTATTCTTATACTAAATGTCCCATAATTAGTCATGCACTTTTTTTTTAAATGGAAACACATCACTCTTTTCCTCTTAAATGTACTCAAAATATATTAGAGACATTTTTTTTTTATAAATGTTATAATACAACACCCATGGAGAAAAAAAGGAAAAAGAGAATATCAACTATTTGATATGAATATTTAATTTAGATTTAAAAGCTATACTCGTGAATCACTTTCATATGGTCTCTAAATTTTATTCATTTTTTTGAGTTCAATAACATGCGAGACATGAGGATTCGAACTCATGACCTCTTGGTCGGAGAAATATGTCATCAATCAATTGAGTTATGATCAATTTAGCAAATAACTATTTAAATTAATGTTGTTAAATTTTAATCCATTGAACAAAAATTCAAATCAGTTTCATAATCTGATCCCATACACACGACTTTAAACACGTTACCTTGGATACTTAAAGGATGAATTTACTGAGTGATGTTGGGTTTTAATTAAACCATTTATAAAAGTTTAATAACAATGATTAAAATAATTTGTGCGCAAAGTTTATTGGAAAAAAAAACTTTTTTTTTTCTTATAAATTATAAAACTAACAATTAAGAGAATACTAATTAACGAGGGGTTAATTAATTTTAGTAGTTTGCATCTGAAAGAATATCCAGTTTGTTAAAACTTAAAAGCAACTTCTTTAGGAAAATCCCACGGCGGCACAGCACAGAAATGCACTAAAGGGACTTTTTGGATAATTGTGTCGAAAAACTTCCATTACTGAGATCAATTAAAGCATTTCAATCCACCCAATAATCTCTCCATTTTCCTCAGTTTTCCCTCTTCTGTAAACCATACGATTCTCTTTCTCGGGAAGGCAGGCAAGTTGTAACACCTGGAAGCACTCCGAAGAGACTTTTCAATGATTGTGAAACTCTGGACGCGAAACAGCAGCGTCAAAGGAATTATCACTACAGGGGTCCACCAGCTGGATTGCCTCTGTTTGCTGCTGTTTTTGTAGCCGTCTCTTTCGGTCTTCCCCTTGCCTTCTGCCGATGACTCTGGATCTGGATATGCTTTCTACCCTGTAATGTGTTTGGGATTTTGTTCGTTCATTACGGAGTTTCATTGTTGGTTGCTGTTGTGGGTGGAGGTTGATTTGAGAATTTGGGGCGTTCGTTTTGTTTGCAGATCGAGAAGTGGGTTTGATGTTTGAGATGCTTGCTGAACTTCTTTTTTGAAGAATGGTTAACTGAAGTTGTAACTTGGGATTTCTGTTCCTATGAGGCGGAGTAGCCGTCGGGGACTTTTGGAATCAATATGATTGATCAGTTCATCAATTTTGTTATTCGGCCGCCTAGGTATTCTTTCTGCTATGCCTGCTTGTTTCGCTCGTTTTTCACTTTCTGCCAATTTGTTGAGCTACTGCGCTGTTATATCAAACTAAACAATTTTCGTTCGTCGACTTGAAATTCGTTTTGGTCATTTTTTTGACTGGGATATTTTATAATGTGGCTTTAGTTTAGCTTCAAGTGAGCACGGTTCTGCAGTTGAGATCTTGTTTGTTTATGAGGCTTATGAGCAGAGGAATCACTCAAATTAGTCAACTTTTGCCTTTTATTTTATTTTATTTTTATTTTAATTTTTGGTTTCCTTATGCTGCATAATTTTCTTGTCAGTTTACAATTTATAAAATATTTATTCGACTATATCATGTTCTTGCTGTACAGGGCGGATTATAACCCTGATCAATATTTATGGGAGAAAAACTTCACTCTCGCGGGTAGAGCATACCAACGACAGGATTTGGAGGCAAGTATGGACGGACAAATTCTTCCGTAATTTTTCCACTTTTTGTTTGCTGCCTATTGAATAGCATTTTTCTTTTTTCTATTTACGTTAATTAACAATTTTTACCAAACATGCAGCTAAGAAATTCGAGGGGCCACACCTTGCAATGCAGTCATTATTTGCCTTCACCTTTTCCTGAAGATACCCCTCTGCCTTGTGTCATATATTGCCATGGTAACAGGTATTTACTCCATGTGGAATCATCTACTGATAGAAAAGGTTCATGAATTCGATCATTCTCTGCATTGGACGATCTCCCTGTTCTATTACTTTCTTAGTTAATTATTGTTGGCCATGCTCGTGACAAGTTGTCCTATTTTTACTCTGCACGATGATTCTATATGATTTTTGGACATTCTATGTTAAGAAATTCTTAACTTAGTCAGTTTGTACTTGGGCAATTATTCAGTGGATGTAGAGCAGATGCTAATGAGGCTGCTGTCATACTACTTCCATCAAATATTACTGTTTTCACGCTTGATTTTTCGGGTTCAGGCTTGTCTGATGGAGATTATGTCAGCCTTGGTTGGCATGAGGTATGTTTATCTGTTAACTATACATCTTCGTTTCAGTTCATTGAGGTTCTGAATCTGAAATCTTATGAACTATGATTTCAATGATGAAAGAGAGATGACCTCAAGGTTGTGGTGACATACTTAAGAAGCAACAAACAAATATCCCGTATAGGTCTCTGGGGAAGATCCATGGGTGCTGTAACTAGGTATGTTGAGTCATCTTCTTCAGCATGCTGCCATGACTATTTTGTATGCCTGGATGTTTTTATTTGTCTTGGAATTGATCTTAGAGATGACCTCATACAATCATGCTGCATCATGTTATTACTTTGTACTTCTTAGCTGCCATGTACTAGTGGCCCAAACTTGTGGGTGAGGGGAGTAAGATACTGAGGCAACTTGGGCAAAGTAGATATGTGTGAAGTTCTGTAACTTTTATCAAGTTACATATAAATTTATTTCCCATTATATTGTTTGTTTTATAATGACAACGTCAATTTTTAAGCCTCCTCATCCTATTGATGAAGTTTCTGCCCATTGACCACCTTACTTTCGTTGATGGCCCTCTTAGTCATGGAAAGTTTACTTAGTCCAACATGAGAGAAAATGTTGTTCTTACTCTTATTTATCGTTTCCTTGTTGCTAATAAGTTGTTAGATATTTTTAAATTTTTTAAAACCATGGTACTCAAGAAGCTTGATACAGCTTTCAAATCACTTTCCAATGGCTATTGAGACAAGAGACTTGAGGTGGGATCATGCTCCTTTCAGCTTTGATTTCGAGACGGAAGAAAGGCAAAGCTCAGGCACTCAAGCTTCCCTGCCATACCCTCCAATTGGAGACCTTGATTATCTGGTTGTGTATTTTTCAAATTAGAATCATTATAGCTGGAATAATCGGCATAGCTTGGTCTCAAGTTCATCGGCCCTACTATTGTCTTGTAAAAAGGCCCAGAGAATGCCCTGGGTAAGGAGCTCTTATCTTTCTAGTGGACATCGTACTCTAGAAGGGAGATTTTTTGGGCCCCAATTGCTAGGTAACGAAGTGTAGTCTTCTGATGGAGTGGCATTAGCTGGGTCGCAATGATGTTTTTTATTGGAGTGTTTGATAATGTTGGCCGTTTGTGAGGATAACAAACGTGGACTTCTTTTGTCAAAACAAATACATTTCTCGTCTTTAATGAGAGGGTTCAATTTACTGGTAGAAACCATTCAATCTAGATCTTCCTTAAGCTAGGAAGTTGCAGCCAGTCTGTTGATGGTACTAGGACCAGGGATGGAAAAATTGTCCAAGTCTTCAGAAGGGATAGTCGGGGTGCATGCTCTTGTACAATTGGCAAGTACAATGGATAGTCGGGGGGCTGTTTCAAATCAATGGATCTCTTGATACTCAATTGGCAAGTATTTTTTATATTATTGTGGTATCGAGTTGTGTTGGATTTGGAGAAACTTCCATGGCTGTCAACTTCCTGCCAGCTATAGAAGGTTAGAAAGGTAGCCATTAGAAATGTAGCTTTATTTTCTACATCCAAGATGATATCAACCTATGAAGGAAGAGTGCACATCAATTCTCGCTTCTGATGCTAGACGCCAAACCCTCCATTAAGTTGGGGGGTTGTCTATGAATACTGTAAATAGAAGAGTCTTCTTAGCAGTGAAGAAAGATGAGGGAAGTAGGTGGGATGATTGTGTGTGTGTGATTCCTCCTTGTGTAGTGTTCTACGTGGGGTCTTTTGTCACAATTTTCTCTCTTCTTTTGTAGCAATTGAAGACCTTTTCTGTAACTCTTTTGGTTTGGTTACTTTTGCCTTGTTATTTCATTCTATTAGTAGAATTTGTTTCCTACTAAAGATAACCTTGTTTCACTTCTGTAGAATATTGTTCAGTTGGCTGCTATTTCTTTACTCTGTGAAAAAAATATTCGGTGAATGTTCAATAATTTAGTAGACTGGTGTACTCTAAAGATTTTTTAGTTGATTGGAATTTATGATATTTTAAATTTTCTAGGAAGTATTCAATTACCTGAAGCCTTCTGTGACACAATGCAGCCTTCTTTATGGAGCTGAAGATCCTTCCGTAGCTGGAATGGTGCTTGACAGTGCCTTTTCTAACCTTTATGATCTAATGATGGAACTAGTTGATGTCTACAAGATCCGACTACCTAAATTCACCGTACAGCCTCTCCCTTATCTTTTTTTAATCATTAATGTAAATGCTCTGGAATGTTCCTCATAAAAAAACATGCACTAGAGTGGATGGTGACATATTGTGTACTTCATATGCCAGGTAAAGATGGCTGTTCAATACATGCGGAGGGTAATTGAGAAGAAGGCAAAGTTTGATATCATGAATCTTAATTGCTTACAGGTTTGTCTGACCTAGTATTAAATTTGCGTTTGTTTGACTGGAAAGAGCTGTCTTCAAAAGTTCGCCATTGCCTCTATCTGAACATGAATGATGTGACTATTTCACTGCATTACGTTTATATATGAAACCATTTTTGGAAATGCCACCAGGTCACCTCCAAAACTTTCATTCCTGCTTTGTTTGGGCATGCTAAATGTGACAAGTTTGTTCAACCTCATCACTCTGAACTCATCTATAATTCATATGCGGTATTGTCCACTTTTGAAATAACTATACTTTTTAAATTTAAGATTGCAAATTTCTCATTTCTGATTCATTTCTTTTTATCATGCAGGGGGACAAAAATATTATAAAGTTTGATGGGGATCATAACTCGTCCAGACCACAATTTTATTATGACTCAGTTTCTATTTTCTTCTATAATGTTCTTCATCCACCTCAGCTACCTTCTGCTCATGCAAGTAAGCTTGAGAAATATTATGATTTAGGGGATTTGAAGATTGGGGCTGATATGGATGAGGTAAATTTAGGTCTTCTTCGCGCCTTAGAGCAGCACTATTTTATGTTCAATATATGATGTCTTTTATTCATAAGTTATTCTTATAGTTTTCAAGTTTTGAATCCATGTCCACGATCAATTGTATGTTTATTGTTCTAGTTTGCATACTGACTCAACAGTTTAATTTTGTTGCACAAGGAATATTGTGTCTGTTCTCTTTAGATCCTTTTGGTCTTCTTTTTCTGGACATAGGTCTTGGAATCAGTAAAAGTTGCTTTTATTTTTTTAGAACATCTAAACACCTGGTGAAGAAGATGAATTTTGTTTTTGGGCAGAACTGGGTTTGATCACCAAAAATTTAAACGTAAATGTTGCACAAGCCAATTGAACAGTAGAGAAACCTTTTAGTGGCTTGTCCTAAGGGGATGTTTGGCATGCTGATGATCATCAAAATGGAATGTTTGGTAAGGACTAATAAGATTGTTCGGAATGAGAGGCCTGTGCACAGGAAGAGTTTTAGTTGCCTGAGATTAATATTTGATATGTGAAAACAAGAGAGGTTTTAGTATAATTTACAAGGGGGAATAAGAATATGATTGTTGGCGTGAGATGCCTATATTTGGATGTACCGGAACGGAGTTATGAAACTCAATCACATAGACCAATGCTCCGAAAGTTAATCACTATTGATGCAACTACAACAGTGGCATGCATTCACTCTGATAACTGTTTGCTCGACACCTCTTTATTTCTTAAACGATATGGTAGTAATTTCTTTCATGAATATTGTAGCGACTGTAAAATATTTGACTCTGTTAGGAATATTAGTAGGGGAATATTGAGAATATTGGTAATTTTTACGTAAGTTTGTTATGGAGCAGTTATAGATACAATGAGTTAGGGAGGTTGAGAAGGAGGTAGATTTTGGAGAGTTGTGAAAAAGTACCAGGGCTTTGGAAGCGTTTGGAGCTTTATAAGTTATTTATTTAAATATCAATAACATGTTAATTAATTAGTACTTGAATTTATGGTTTCTATCAGACTCACACAATCTTCAACCTATTGATTGGCAGAATCTAATATACGAGATAATTTCAAGTCTACATTCTACTGGAAAGGATGTTGCTGGTTCATCTTCTGCTCCTAGTGTTCCAGCCACGAAATTTGTTGGTGAACTTATTTCTGAAATTCCTCCAGTGATCACTGAAATAGTATGTTTTGATTTAATGGCCATCTTTTGATTATTTTTTTTCCTATTGCTCAATGGTTGTGATGTCTATTCATTATGTGTGTCGCAGGGTTCCATGCCCAATGACTATAGTACAATTAACAGTGATGGGCCATCACATCTGCAGGTGATCTTAATTCACTGTCATTAAAACTTGAAAGTGGTTTAAACTTTTAAATCTTGTTGGTGTTGACTGTGCCATCTCAAACGTAAACAGCTTTTAGTTTAGGTTTTGATATTTTATAATCAGTATCTATTCTAGCTTTTATCTTTACCGGCAATACCTCTGTACCTTAAAAAAAGTCTAATATTGCAGGCCTTTCCATTTGTCATCATTTAACTGGGGTCTGTAGTTCCAATTTGTAGGACCAGCCAAATGGTGAAACTGAGGAATGTTGCTCATATACGAGTTCAAATAGAGAAAGCTGGGGAAGGTGCTCTTCTCTAGGGGGGAGTGATGAAGAATCTTCTGCTGCTTGTGTGGTTTCTAAGAACAAATTTCAGGTCTTCTCTCCCATCTGATGAATTGAATCATGTTATGATCATCCATGGACCCATTTCTCATCTCTCATGTTTTCAAACTAATCCATTTCTTAGTATAGATATAAAGCAGATGGTAAATTTTAGGTTTTGGTCCCTTGTTCGAAAACGTGTGGGAAGGATTTGAGTTCAGTGTGCTTGCAGCTTAAAGATTGAAAGTTGCCAGTGTTCTTTTTCTGTATGCATGATGTTCCTTTAAATGACTACAGGGGACTCGAGAAACATTTCCAACACCTCTTCGAAGCACACAAGGGAAACCATCAGATTCGTCCAAAGATGAAAAGAAAAAGAAGAAAAAGAAGAAAGCTGCAACTTCTCAGAAGAAATCCAAAAGCGAGAAACTAGAAGCCCTTAGCAGACACCTTCGGCTTTGCATTTTAAGGCGAGTAAATCGTTGAAGACGGCCCTTCATGACTCACACTGTACCATACCCACACCATTGTAAAATGGCGGCCATCTTATTTTGATTAATTTGTAGTAGCTTTCCCCTCCCAACAACAAAAATAACGAAGTTGGTATTAACCATTTGGATTCTTGTCAGTAACTTGTCCTGTGCGGGTGTCTATCAGTTTGTTGCATCGATTAATTCACTTAGGAGTCGTTGCAAAGTTTAAGAAAATGCAGAACAGTTGAGAAAGAGGGTCTCCTTGAAGGGATCGAAAATGATTCTGCTCAAGTTTTGGCACTATCTTGCAATGAGTTAATTTCTCGATGACAGCGGCTGAGCTCAGGTTTCATTCTCCCTGTGATATCAATTGAATGGTAGAAGAAGAATTGGAAATTTTGACATGAACTTGGATTTGCTGTAGATCTATTTGGTACTACTTTCACCATCTATTCTAGCAGCCAAACCAACAAGTTAGAGTTTTCATTAGAAATCTTAATGGATGTGTAACTCTGCATAAACTTAACATAGATCTTCCTTTGAAGGTTTGGCTGTCAACATTCAGTCCGTCAGAAAAGAATCAAACATATATTGGACTTAAACGATAAGTTGCAAGCCTGCAAGGGGAAGATCGACTGTATAGAGCACACGTGAAGACTGAATTCAACTCCAGACAACTCTCTAGATTAAACATTGCTCCTACTCCAATCATTGACATAATCAGCATGGTTCACCAAATATTGGTCCTACTCAGGAGAATAAATGTGCCGAGATATGATACATCACAGTATGTAAAGACTAGGAAAACTACAACTAAAGCTAAAGGTGGAAGATAACTTGTAAAAACAAGGAACATTTGGACTAAGAAAACCTTGTGGTTTAATCTAACTGGTCATCGTCCCCTATCAATATTCCAGACGAAGGATTGAACTTTTCCCTGGCTGGAAAAACAGAGCGGGATTCCTTGTAAGTGGAGTTTAAACTTGACTCCAGTATCTGATGTGCGAATATCATCTCTGATTTGTTGCATTGCCTTTGCTTCTTCACTGGTCTTGGGCTCTCATTTGGGGAGCTATGGCAATCGGAATCTGGTGTTAATGGTTCGTGATGGGATTCGAAAGAATCGTCAACTGAGACACTCTTCGCTTGGGCACGTTCCTTGGATGATTTCTCTTGCCGAGGGGACTCGGATGTTGGCGCAGGTGTTGGTGGGTCGTTTTTATCAGTTTCTGGGCAGTTGCCCCCTGAAGCAGGAGCTGAAAAAGAAGAGGCAACTGGAGCTCCTGAAAGAACCCCACTGAGTTTTTGTTGCTCTTCAATTATCTTCTTTAGGTACTTGCCTTGGGCTTCAATACGTAACTGCAGCTGTCTCTGCACCTGTTATATATGCAAACGATGAAACAATCAGATGCTTAGAAAAATTTAGGCTGTTCTGTCCTGCATCAGTCAATGGCATCATATATGCCTTAAAACAAAATCATCAATTCACATTCAGTCATGATTTCTTGTGATTGATCGTTCAAGGATTCAAATTATAAGTTAGGCTAAGTGTTTAATATTATTACAGAATACACATTATTAAAGCTGTGTGAAGAAGTCATGCTCCAAATCCTAGAATATCTGAAATAGTCAACAAACTTTACCATCTCTTAATAAATGTCTACTTGAAGTTGTATTGTCAAAATTCACAATATATCTATACTTCATAGAAAGTTTGAAGCCGCCTTTTTCTTAATTAAAAAAAAAAAAAAAAACTAGTTATTGTCAGAAGGAAAAAAAAAGGAAAGAAATTTACAACTATATTTCATAGAAGAGAGAACAACTAGAACGTGCCTCTAATTGTTCGTGCAGTCGCTTCTGGACCTCCATCTGCAGCTTAAGTGCTTCAGTAATTGGCATTCCCCTGCAAATAGAAAGAAAAAAAAAATTATAAATCTGTTTTTAATGATTTTGAACTATCTTGCCCTTTTAATCAGGTGGGGTGAGAACAGTTTAGAGAGTGAAAGCCCATCAAGCAGCCAGTTACCTACTAAGAGCAGTGCGTGCTTGTGAATTATAATTGCATCAACTTTCAATATAACAGAGAACTGAATGAAAAGTGTACAGCAATTGAATCTACTTACGACGAGCCATCAATATTTAATAGAATGTCACTGGAGTCCTTCTTGTCAGCCTTTTTCCCTTGCATCAACAATACAAACAAAAGGGCGAATCACTTGGTGAACGTAACGAGAGACGTTTTACACAGTCGTTCGACTGCCCAAAAAATACTGTCCCCACTGCCAATTACTTGCATAGAGTAAACAGTTATCATAGATCATTATGATAACTCAATACAGAGTTGCCTGCATAATTTTGATCGCATAAAGATGGAAAAAGAACAATTGGGAACTAGATTCACCTACCTTCAGATGAGGAGTCGGGAAGGTATTTGGCGAGACGATATTTCTGGTTGAATCCAAGAAAAACGAATTAGAAAATAGAAGTTGTGCAAGCTAACATAAACCTCTCTCACGTAAGAATAAGAAATAAATCTCAAGTCTGCAAAACATTACAGTACCTGCAGGTGACTTTTGACGTGGTATATTGTTAAACCTTGAACACCCATTACTCTAAGGACGCCTTTGGGTGTAGCACCTAACAAAGGGGCAAAAAATGCATACATAAATATGGTCACAAAAGTTTCAGATAATCTACCTTGGCTGCAATTTTGCTACAGCTTATCATACTTTACTCTTCCATTCTCTATACTATGTACGAAACTATGCTTCTCCCTCCTTGATTGAAAAACAGACTGAGATGGAAAATTTATGTATGTAGGAAATCACCCCCTCAATGTAAGTTTGCAGAATGACTTTTTCTTTTCCTTTTGAAGTAGATCAGTGGTGTGATGCATAGAATTTACCATGTTTATTTTTCCCACGTTAGTTTATTTTATTCTGCACAAGAACGCCCTATCATTCTTTAATATGAACAGGAAAGGAAAAGTTGTTCAACTTGCTAACAAGAAACTAACATGATTGAATTGTTTCACATGTAAAGAAGTGACAGTTTAAATTTGACAACATCAACATTTTCATTCTTAGACAATATACATATAATGGAAGAAGATGCTAAACCAGAAAAGCCACAAGAGGGGAGGATTTTACTCACGATCTGGACCACCAAGTTGTGCCACTGCATTAACAAATCTTTCGTGAAGATCATGTGTCCATCGCAGTCGCTGTTTCGAAGCCAAATTCGGGTTGCTGCTGGGACCATTACTTCCATTTGTGGGTTCCATCAAGCTGGCATCAGAAGGTATATGCTGATCACGAACTAATGAGTTGTTTTGAAGAAAGCTTAAATTATGAGCGCTCTGTTGTTGAAGCATGTCATTTACCTGTAAACAATAAGCAACCGAGTCTAAATGAAGAAAATAAGTTTTTACTCAACAACGCATCACGATGAATTCAACGTTCAAAGAAAAGCGAGTAGTAATGGAGATTCATGATTTAGCTAACATATAGAGAACTCTCTGCTAGGATCAATCACCAAGAACCTCAGAACTTGCCAAGTTTATTGGGTTTAATGAGTTAAAGATATCTGGACCATTTGCTCTTTCCAAGAGGTATTCTTCCTGAACCAAAGCCTATACCAACAATATGTTTCATGGGCTTTCTGAAGAATAATTTATAAAGAAATCGACAATAATTTAGCAACGACTGAGCAATGAGCAAAGCGCTTGGTATCAAGAGAGATGGCTCCCTCGGAACACTTTTCTTTACCAAAGAAAATAGGATAGAATCTGAAAAGACCGATTGAAACTTAATGATAATTATACATAAACCGCAGAAACAAGATGCCTATTCGACAACGATTGATTTCCAACAAAATTCAATTAATTAAATCAAAGTAATATTGAAAAGAATTAAAGCCACCGAAATGGATACTTGAGCATCAGAACAAGTCTAATTCTTTTCGTTGTTATTTCCTTCTCATTAAGATGCTTTAGAATCAACAACAATCATAATGAAAAAAACCAAATCGAGCTCACTAGTTATTTATTTATAACCTTCAAAGGTAAGTAACCAATGCTTCGATCACTCAAAGAAAGAAACGAAAACCCAAAAAGAAAAAAAGAAAAGCGACAGAAGCTAATATGTCGCTCCTCGTTCATTTTCCTATCGGTAATCGCGAACAAGCCCCAAACTTATTCAAAAGAAACCCCTTCAAAGAAGATACCAATGAAACTTGCAGGATCAAACTCCACAACTTCAAACGAGCAGAAAAGCCAGGAACGAATTAAAAAGAAGAACAATGGACTGGCAGAAATAGCCCAAGTTACGAACCATAAAAAACAAAAGTAAAAAATCCAACCAGAAACGACAGTCATTGACTAGGGTTCTAGAGTAGATAATCAGGGTTAGTTAAGGCCTTAAGAGGGGACAAGAAGTCAATATCCGAAACCTAAGGCTAGAAACGTGGGTGGGTTTTTACAGTTGGAAATTAAGCAATTGGAAAGCAGAACGGCAGCTTAAATTAGAATATACGATGGGTTTAGAAAGATAGAGAGAGAGAAAGAGGATAAGTCCATACCCAGATCTATTCCCTCAAATTGGGCGCCATTTCTCTTGCTCTCTGTGTGTAGCTCTCGAGTTTCAAGTAATGTTGTGGATAATCAAGGAAAGAAGATCGAATTGGATTCCGTTGTGTTGGTTAAACTAATGGCATCGATTCTTTGCTCTCTGGGTCTCGAAGAGTAAACAAAAAAAGCGGAAAAAGTTCATGTTTTGGGAGCAGTGTCATCTTCCAGCTTTTGCCTGGTTTATAGGAACGCATAAAACTGAACTTCGATTCTCATCATTGTATTCCTCAATCTCTTCTCCATCACTCCCCTTTTGCCATTTCATACTCTCGATTTTTCTTTTAAGGAAAAAGTATCTTTTTTTTCCTCAACGTTTAGTTTAATTTTTATTTGGCCTATAAATATTAAAATGGTGTAATTTTACTCTCGAGTTGAGCTGAGTTTTAATTTGATTCTCAATTTCAAAATGTTACACTTTTAATTATTTTGAGTTTTGTTTCTATTTCTTTCTTTAAGTTTTTAAATATTCTATACTTTTATCTTTAAATTTTTACTGATGCTATTATTTAGTTCGTAACATAATA
>JAOANK020000080.1:355800-371926 GCA_026257165.2 Telfairia occidentalis
GGTAAATAATCTTTACAATTAGTTTTTTTAATATTAATTTATATTGTTTAAATGCTTGTATGGTAAAACTATTATTTTTATAATATTTCAATAGATGATGTGACAAAAACAATTATAATAAATTTATATGTTATGTCTGAATATAGTTCCATTAATTTAGACATATCTTCCTGACCAAAAGGTGTTTGAATCCCCACCCTCATATTGTAAAAAATGGAAAAAAAAAATTGAATTTTACTAGCACTTATGTTATGTTAGAGATCAAAAGTGATCGTGGCGAATACTCTGGAGTAAAAGTGTATATTTTAAAAACTTAGAACTGAAAGAAAACTAAATTTAAAACTTAAGAGTAAAAGTGTAAACATGTAGAAAGAATACCAATATGTATTTTTTTTTTTTTTTTTTTTGAGTTAAACAACATGTAGGGTGAAGATTCAAACGTGGAAATATGTCTTAACCAGTTTAGTTATGTTTAGTTTGGCCACCAGTTAGTTATGTTCGGTTTGGCCACCAGTTAAGTATTGTTCTTTACTTCCAGTTCCAACCTAGATTAAATAATCCACATTCATAAATTATTATTATTATTATTATTATTATTATTTTATTTCCAACTCTAATTCTATTTAAACGAAATTCTCCATCCCATTTGAAGCAGAATTCCGCAGAAATCTAATTCAATTTACAGAACGCAGGAATATTATTATAGCATATGAAATGAAATGGAATCTATTCTGAAATATTCTGTGTCATTGGGAACAAAATGGTGCCATCAAAATCGTCCCTTTCTATTCACTTTGTCCTTTTCCTTTCATTTTTGTATCGAAAATTTGAAGCTCTAATTTCACCTTCATTCTCTCTCTTTCACTCTCATGAAATATTACCTAATTTATAAATTCATATTTTAAAAACTTGACCTTTTCAATATCAAGAGCAGCACAAAAGGTTAATTATTTAATGAGATTTACCTGTTTTTTTAGACTGGAATTGAGCGAGCATAGTTGGCAAGTCAAACATCAAAATGTATATACATATAATTCAACGAATATAAGTGTAGATAACCGAACTATCATTGAGTTATGTTGGATTGACACGTCAATATTTTTTCTATATGTAGTTACTTTTTTTTAGTTCAACAACATCTGAAGGTAGGGATTCGAATCCACCTTTTAGTTAAAAAGATATGTTTTAACTAATTAAACTATGTTCGATTTGTTTCTATATGTAGTTACTATTTACCATGTAATATAGTAAAAAGGACATGTTTACTTTTACTGGTCTGACCACGTGATTTATCTGCCGTTTCACCTCAAGTTGAGAACTGAGGATATTGAAAGGGCAAGTTGGCCTCTTTCCATTCCAACAGCCAATTATTTCGTTTATGGTCTGAGTCAAAAAGATAATGGGGTTGGGACTTTTCCTTGGCTTTTGGAGGACAGCTCAATCTAACAAAAGTATAAAAGTTAAAAGAAAGATAATTTTGTATGAATGTCTCCTAAAGAAAGTATTTACTTGAAAAATCCTTCCAATGTAAATCTCATCTTTAAGAGACATTTTCATATTCTTCCCCTAAATCCAAGATTTGCATTGTTTACTTTATTATTGGAGAATAATCATGGGTTCCCATCATATTCAACCATGATCATAACATGAAACATGTTTTTTTTTTAACCCCATTGATATGTTTTGACCAGTGGGTTAATTATGCTACAGCAATTATGATTTGCTAAGAGAATCAATTATGATACCTGTTAGCATAAATGACACAAGATCCATTCATTTGCCATCATCAATGGAAGACAAAGTCTATTTCACTACTAATTAGTGAAAGGGGATGTGTTTGCAACATAACATTACTGATTACACCCTATTAAAGGACTCAGATCTGCCAAAACTCAGACAGGAATCGAATTCCTAACTACTCGAATTGCGACGAGTTGTCTACGAACTAAACTGCTCAATTTTACAAGCTAGGGAATGTTCTTGCTCCAGTTCATACCAGATTCTATGGATTGAAAACGATGAAATTTTTACAGAGTTGTAAATAGAACATACTTTTCATCAATCATGGTGAGCTTTTGTCTGCAGAATTTCATCCCCACATGTCGCATCCGGGTACACCGTGATGGTTAACTTGGATGATATTAGCATCTTGTATTCTTTCCTTGGCTTCACCCCAAATCAAAGACGCAGTTGCTGAATCCAAGTTAACCATGTTTTTCTTGCTTCCAACAGGAGATTTTTCCATGGTCAGTCCCCCGGGACTCTCGTTTGAGGTTAGGCAGCTTTCGGTTGAACAATCGGCCCTTTGGCAAGGAAGATTAGCCTGCACTTCTTCTGTGCCATTCATTCTTTCCATCGCTTGTGGTTGTGAAGTATAGAAACCAAGTGGGTCGATGGATGAACTTCTTGGGCTCCTACGGTCCAGTCCTTGAGACTTCTTGCTGTCTGAGTCCGAAACGGCACCTCCAATAAATTGATCTGCAAGCATTTTACAAGCTCTCTCAAGCATGGCCAAATATCTTCGCTCGGCATCCTGACGAATTCGTAGGTGCTTCTCTGCCTGCCCAACGATGGTAAGGTCAGCTAGCTGAAGAATGGACCCAAGCCTCAATGTTAACACTTGGAAGTTCGTATCGAAATAGTGAGTACAAAAATTTCCACTGCTAGTTATAGCAGTGTATCATACATTCTAAATCAGTAATTCTAAATGTACAACCTGAAACTTATATGCCTTCTTCATTCAACTAAGTTTAGGACCCACCCAGGTTTTCATTACCAAGGTTGGATCTTCATGGAATCTGTTCAAAACCAGCACCAATTTCCATTTTCAAAGTCCAAGGATGGGAGTTTTACCTCAACTTGCAGATGTAACTTACTTTGCACTTCCATTTGCGCTCTTAATGCCTCCTTGACTTCATAACCACTAAAACAGATATCTTAAGTTATAAAGAGTTTTTAAAATCTTATAACACAACATTCAAGGCATGATCATAAGTATCTTAAAGGAGGGAAAAAAAACTCTTATCTTACTCGGCCATTTCAGAAATTGGCAAGTCAGGAGAGAAATTATTGGTACTTGGACTTTCTAAAAGATATGCACCTGATGTTCATTGCACCAAGCGATAAATAAAGATTTAAATATTTGGACCAGACAGGTTAAAACTTTCAAAAATTAGTAGCTCGCGAAAATACAGGTGGTGAGAGGAGAGCAAGCTCTTTTGGGTAAGAACTCCATGACCCAACACTAATAATGCAGTTGAATATCAGCAGACTCATGGAGACTACCTCACATGATAAGCAAGGACAAAAATAGAAATGTATCCCTTACCATCTTTAGATGCCTCACCCATATCCTTCCCTGATTGCTTACCTAATCTGAATTTCTGTAATGAAGAAAACAAGCCTATATAAACACAAATTCACCATGAACTTCAACATCAAAATTCTTTCAAAAAAAGATGCCTTTTTAAGTCATAATGATCACCTGGAGATGGCTCTTCAAATGGAAGAGAGTCAGTCCTTTCACATTCATAGTTCGCATTATTGCTTTTGGTGTAGCTTCTGCGCCAAGTGTTCAAATGTCAAACCCTTATCATTGGTTAGAAATTCAAATCTGACCCATATCCCCCCACCCCTGTCCCCACCAGAAAATGAAAAGAAAAAAAAATATATATATAGTAACAACACCTATCAATCAAAGCACACAGCAAAGCAGAACCTCTATAACTGCAAACAAGTAGATTTAATGCAATTTAAGTTTTGGTCAAATGCATCAAGAGCTCTCTTTTCGTTGATATGGAACAAAAGAAATAACAGGATCTTCAAAGATAAGCATGGGAGCTATGGTTACTTTTGTGAGATTATACAATTTAAAGCCTCAAATTAGAGCGATTTACACAATTCCTTCTGTAATTATTATGTTTTTATCATACATTTAGATTGGAGGTGTTTTGTCCAATCCTTTCACCTAGCAGTTAGCACGTGACATGGACACCTGTCTCCTTGGCCTTTAGGATATTCTTTTAGCTGTTTCCTCAATGAAAAAGTCTACCCCCCCACCACCACCAAAAGGAAAAAGCTCTGCTTTTTAAGAATTTCCAACGTAGAACTCTTCAACAAATGATATCCAGTATGTTAAAATGTTACATATCTATGGTTAGATTGTACTTCTAATCCAATGTTTTGCCTGGAGGAGTTGAAATGTTTGGTATAACAAAAATGCATAAAGATGAAACGGTTGTTCCTGTTCATTCCATAAAACCATTTTCAATGATAAAAAGAATTAGATGAAATCATGATAATATGTTTTCCTTTCAGGTTCTTTCACATACCCTCAACCTCAACTACCATAAACATGAATTATTGTCACAAACTCAACTAGAACTAAAATTTTCACCTCCAAATATCTTTGTGGGAAAAAAAATAATACCATCTTCAAAGTTCAAACTGATGGAATTTTTTTGGCTGACAGACTGTGACCGCATACTCCATTATGGTGCAAAGGCTAACACAACCTTTAAACTATGATAACTCTTAATAGCGTCTGTGATTGGACAAAGTTTACATATTAATGATCGCCACCAAGATATGAACTTGGGAGAATCTTGATATATGTCACCACCTAAACCATTGAGCTAACTTGTGAAGGTTTTCATATCACTAAAACCTAAACCTCACATAAATTGTTTAGAATCTAACTTGATCAACATCCAAATCTTGTCTGGTTCAGACAGTGCCATGTCCATTAACTTTCCTACCAAGCAATTCATCCACATATCAATTTGAAGTCATGAACGACGTTGAACAAACTGCAACTGCAATCAGGCTCGGTTGCAATGAATATGTCATTATGAAAATGATGTGGCATAAGAATTAGGGATCAATTAGAATCGTTAATTGACTTTTCTTTAATAACCTCAAAACTTTTGGAAATATATTTTAATAGTTAATAAAGTTTATTAGAGATGCCTAGTTTGGATACAAAATCTAAAGGTGCAATGACATCCTAATTATAAATTTATAATTCGATTTCTCGTCTTAAAAGTCTAAATAGAATGCTTAGTTGCCATACAGCTTGAATTTCTAGAACTAAAGATGCTGCAACGGATGTTCAAGGAAGATAACAAAGTTTTTGGGAACCTTTTTCCTATTTCTTCAACTATGGAGGTTTTCTTTGTCAAAGGGTCTTGTTGAGCTAATTATCCGACTCTAAATCCAAATCAGTTCAACTAAATACAGACTCTGAATTGTTTCCCAAAAACTTACTCTAATGAATTTCCCGTGTCCAGAGATAGGTGATGCAAAGACTGGTAATTAGCATCATAATTAAGATTAGATGAAGCAACTGAGAAGAAAAGTCAGCTAAAACTGTATATCCACATTCTAGATCAACTCAATTTGTGAGACACTTAGAAGCATAAACTTTCCTGACAAATGAACATTCTACCAAGCATTCAAGAACAAAACCCCATTAAACTTGGGACTCTAAATTCCTAGAACCACTGAGTAGAAAATACTAAACTTCCATGACTTTTACAAAGTCATCAAATTTTGAAGATTAATTTAGCCTCTGCCAAATTTAAACATTCCAGAAGACTTGACCTTGGCCTCCCACATCTCGGAAGTCTAGACCCATGTTTTTCTTTTCTTCGTGTTTTTTTGCCATAAGCCGCTTATTATTATTATTATTATTTTTACCAGGCTTATTTGATGATCTTCATCGATGCGAATTTTTCAACAGTACCACCAAATTATTGAAGCTCCTAAAATCAAACTTCCCTATTCACATTGTAAGCATAAGTGATAAGCTCTACTAAAATGTAGACGTTCCACAGCTTGATCCTCTTGAAACGCAATTCATTTCAAAACGCAGCACCCGGGTCTCCTAATTCAATAGCACTTAAAATGAAATCCTACTCTAAATAGTTCCAAAACTAAGAACTAAGCAGCCCATCGCCGCAATTTCTTTGTAAAATAGAGAAGTCATAATCAAGCCAGCTGAGCGAGCAGCTTGTCTGCTTCAAACAGAAGAAGAAGAGTAGCAACAAAACATCCAGATTAATGAAACTATGAGCTCAGCAAAACATCACCAAACCCAAAAGTCAAAAAATTAAAGTAAAAGAAGAAAGACTACTGACTGCTAGCACCACCGAGCTGAGTGACGGCATCGACGAACCGCTCGTGAAGATCGGCAGTCCATCGGAGGCGAGGTTTGGGATCTGAAGTCAAAACTAGACATGGGTCGCCCCTGTGAGTGAGGTCGGAAGCAGCAGAACCACGGCCGCCATGGATCTGGATATCTCCGTCGGGATTCACAAGTCTTGGAAACATAACCTTATGATTCACCGACGGGAAAAGAAAAATGCTGAAACTGAATAATCGATGAACAGGGAGGGCCAAAGAAAGGATAAATTCTTGTCTCCGCTTTTGTATAATCCAAAACAGAACTCGAAATTTCTTCGGCTATTTACTTATAAATTTCAGTTCCCCTTCCATTTTCTCTCAACAAGGTGGCGAAAAGGGTGAGAAAAAAAAAGTAGAGAGAGAAAGAGAGAGAGGCACAGATTTCGAAGCTTTGTCTTTTTCTGTCATCATCGTCTTCGATGCAGCAATTAGTCGTCAAAACTGGAGAATGTAATAAACGACGACGATTCCTCCATGGCAGGGTCAAAATGGGAACTCAAATCTCATCGATATAAATTTCTATAAAGTTTCAACTTTTTCTTTAGGAAATATAAAGTTTCAGTTTCAATAAATAGTTTCATTAGTGAAAGTCAAATATATATGTTTCAATTCGAATATAGTTCAATTGGTTAGACATATCTATTTAATTCAGAAATCGTGAATTTGAATCACCTTATACCACATGTTGTTGTTTTTTTTTTTTTTTTGAAATATGTTGTTGAACTAATACATATATATAGATAGATACTTTTTTCTAAAAGAAAAAATTAATAAAATTTTTGGCATTCTAAAATGTCCAATTTATTTTAAGATGTCCAATCAAGTTCTCATCCAATTCCAACAAGCGATTCTTGTTATCTTTAAAAAAAAAAAAATAGTTGATTGCTAGGAGAATTAAAATCAAACAATTAAAAAGTATGATTCAAATTAATTGATTGCCTTCTGAAATGACCAAGCTTTTAGCAATTAAGGGTAAAATCCAAAATATTTTTATTTGGTAAGAGACCAAATGATATATTTAATTTTGTTTTTGTAATTTTTAAATATACGAACCCTCAAATATGTTTATATAAATTATTATTATAATGTTTAATTAGAGTGAAATTCCCAATTTGTCCTCTATTTTGCTTTTTGTCACTCCACCAATAATTTTGTCAGTGTTGATGACTTTGTCGAGTGGTAGTTAAATCTTATTGGCTTTTGACTAAAGATTTTTGGTTTTTGGGTAAAAGATTAACCAGTGACAATAATCATTTATTTCATTTATTAAAATTTAGAACCGATGACTAAATGATTTGTTGAGAAAAAAAAAAAAAAACCATTCTCATACAAAACTCCCAACTTCCGTCCCTTTCAACTAAAGAGTCATTTTACCATTATGCCCATCAGCTTGCTTCTGGTTGTTTATACATGAAATGAAGATGAAACATAATAAAATTTAAAACAAAGTTTATATTAATTTAACTTTACTAGTTGAATAATATCAACTGCTTGATCTCTTTAACCAACATCCCTATCATTACAAGTATAATAAAACTCAGCTACCAACCATATTGAATCATTTGTCCTCTTTACAATGAAATATACTGTTCTGAACACATATGAATAAGAAAAATCCCAAGAAGTCACACAAGACTCTAAAATGCTGCTGTTTTCTTTTAAGAAGGGAAAAGAATAGCTTGGCGTTGAATCTCATGCCACCCCATTATCCAATCACTTCATTTTTCAGATATTGTGTTGCTCTAAATTTTGGAGCTCTGATCTTCTAAAGCTACCTGTGTCTCTGTGTGTTGTTCCCATTTCTGGATTTAAAGGCGGTAAGAATGCAAATGCTTGGCCCATCTTCTAGCCATGAACGGGTCGTGATAATCCCATCTTTCATCGCTGCTAATCCTTCCGCTTAAACTTGCATCATCTTCACGACTAGATTCATCGAAAGTAATGTCGTTGTAGCTCTTGTTTCCTAAACTTAGCAGGGTTTCCCCTGTTCTCATACACTCGTCGTCGCCAAACTCCCCGTCAATGTAGCTGTATCTCACCCTAACATGCCCTTCGCCGTCACTCAACTGGTTGTCGATTATGATTCTCTTTTCTTCGTCGCCTCTCAACTCTGCAATACTAATTATGCTTGATCTGCTGCTTTCTTCCCCAATTCTTAATTGGATACCTCTGATGATTCCTCTCAGGACTTTCGTCATCAGAAACTCTTCAAACTCCTGCATTACAAAACCAGTTGAAGAACTAAACCCCAATCCTACATGAAACCAATGGATTGGGACTGCAGGCGATTCCAAGTTGATGAGATGGTACGGCTGAGTTCGGGTGTCGGATAGATGCAGAATGGAGGAGTTGGGATTCTTGTGGGTGCTATCCTCAAGTATCTTAATTGCTTTCTTCAGACCTTCCACAGCATCTGCCTGCCCCATGTAGAAAAGACGATCAATGACTTGTAAGGCAGCTCTCTTTCCATAAGATGTCATACGTCTCAATGGAAAGACACGGGTTGCAGCAGATGAGTAGGTAACAATGGCCAACCGGTCGATTGGACGGAGGGAGGAAACCACCAAGGCCAGAGCTTGCTTAAGAAGCCTCAGGTGCGGGCCATTGGAGCATGCAACCAAGACTAGGTCAGTCGCTCGTTGATGTGCCAATTTCACCGAAAGGTAATTTCTCGCCCTGCTTCTGTGGTTGCCTGTAATACGTGGGGCTTGCCGAGCTGGTGATTGCAACAAGGGAGAGGGGCTTCTGCAGGAGAACTGCTGATGTAATGGTCGTGGGGCGTGGTGGTTGGAGCATAAGTAACCATGGCCACAACCACTCACCTGAATGGGAGGACAGAAGCTTGATGGGGAAGAATGTAGAGAGAAAGAGAGGCGAGAATCATGACTAGGTGTATGGTCTGGCTCAACAGGGTCATCGTCGTCATAACGACCTGAGAGTAGGAAGGAGCGGCGGTTGATGCGGAATGTGGCAATGGAGTCGTCAAGAATGCGGAGAATAGGATCACTCTGGGTGCAAAGTGGGGCTGAATTCCGGGGCAACTGGGTCCATTGAGCTCGACAAATGGGGCATGTGACACTGCCGTGGCGGACATTGGAGGAGATGCAAGTGAAATGGAATGCATGAGAGCACTGTGCGGTGAAGATGGCCTGCCCTGGCCGGCTGCCTTTGGTTTTGTAGTTCAGAGGATCAAGGCATATGGCGCACAGATTCTGCCATGCGAGTCAAGACAAATATACAGGTAAGACAACTGATACTGAAAAAGAAAGAACTTTTGGCTCGAGTTAGGGCTCAACTTTTCATAATTTTGTATTCATTTATTACTCATACAAGTATATGTTATTGTATATTATTAAATATGTCTCCTTCTAATTTAAACCATGAACGATTTCTAAATAACAAAAGTACAACGAAGACAGATTAAGCAAACTTAACAATGACCAGTGTATTTTTTTAAAAAAAATGAAAAGTAAGCAAGTAAAGTTGGCAAGGAAAGAAATCAAAACTTCTCTGGTCCAAACCAAAATAAAGTTGAATCTCTCTACTGGTTATTTTTTCGATCTAATTAATGAATAAAAATTTGAAGTAGCAATCGGACAGTGGCTAAAGAAAAAGCAAGAGGGGGTTTGACTGCCTTTTTGCTCAGAATTTTTTCAAAGAATAAATGTGATGTTTCACTCCGGTAATCAGATTCCACATCAAAAGTCTAAAAACAAAAATCAATCAATAAACAAAATACTCGTTAAATTGGTAATGGCTCAAAAGCTGTGCAAGGATTCTACTATAATCAAGAATGTTTTTCTTTTTTCCCCCTTTTTCTAATTATCAAATTTGTATGACAATGTTGGGAAAAGCAATAAGAGATTGATTCCTCTGCCAACCCCATGAACCCAACAGCGATGAAGGATTCATCTACAAGAAAATCAACTCAAAAGTTCACACTTTGGAGGGAACTATGGGTTAAAAATATGCATAATTCTGAAAGAAAGATTTAAAAAAGTACCAATGGTGAAGATTATCATATACTTGAAAACAAGAGAAGAAATTTCCATATACAGTAACTGAAAAATGTTTTCACTCAATTGTAATTCAAAAATAAAACAGAAAATTCTGTAGAAAAGCATCACCCAAACAAACCAGGATCACGAAACTAAATGGCTACAGGAATTGAAATTGATTTCTGCACCTAAACTCAAGAGCTACAAAGTTCTCTTTCACTTAGATAAGTTACAGACGAAGAGCTACTAAACCTTGACAAATTGTTCATATGGGGTAGGTTACCTTGGAAGGCAGATTGTTCGTGGTTCTTGACTCTGTTTGTTCCACAATTTCAACTTCTCCAACTTCCTCCATGGCGTGCTTTGGTTTTCCTGCGGACAGAGCCGACAAATCTGAGACCTGTTGAACAAAGTCCAAAAAGAGGAAAGCCAAAATAAGAGTCACCATAGAACAAGATTCTACAAAACACACATTCGTTAGTAGTCGGGATTCGGTGACATTGTAGGGATTTCGCCGCCGCTAGTCGGAGAAGCGAAAAAGAAAACCCATAGGAAGAAATGGTATTTCAGAGAAAAGAACGAAAGAAAACGACGATTTCAGCCATTAATTAAAGGAATTGAGGGAATGTAGGGAAGGAAGAGACGCGGGGTAAGAAGGTTACAGAGCGAGGTTTTCTGGGAGAGAAGGAACGGCATGCGTATGCAGCAACTACAATCTTTCTGGCAGCTTTCTTAAGAATCGAGGTTCCTCCGCCGCCTGTTCCTCCAGCCATTCTGCAAAATCTCTCACCAATGCACCACCATCACAGCCTTAAGAAGAGTAGAAAGTACCGAATCAGAATCAACAAGAACGACAGAAGAAGAAGAAGAAGAAGAAGGGATACGCCAAATGTGGATGATTCTGCAAAATCCCCTGAGAGCTTCTCAGCAAAGGAAATGGCTGTAAGAATGCGAGTGGAGAGTCCCCACAGCTTTAAATTATTCAATGTCCAGTCCCCTCTCTCTTCGCTTTAATTATTTCCCCTTCTTTTTTTTTTCCTTTTTTTTTTTTTCAAATTTTGAAGTTTTTTATATTTTGGCATCTTCTTTGGTTCCATTTTACTTTCCCTTCAATAATTCTGTAAAAGGCTGGAAAATTGCTTTGCCATTGCCAGATTTTTCTTTAATAGTGTATATTACAATAATAATTAAACTATGTTATATTATAAGTTTACTTTTATAATTTTTTAATATCGTGTTAGTGTCTAATAAATTCTAAACTTTAAAAAGTGTCTAGTATATTTCTAAACAATTTTGTATCTTCGAAAATTAAAAGTTTATAATAGGTCTCTGAATATGGTTGTTTTTAGACATTGAATGGTAAACTTATGAAATCTTATCTTGAACTCACGTCTTTCCAAACAAATTCTCCATTCCAAACCAACAAACTTATCGATAAAACCCAGAATTTACAACCAATTCTGCTATTTGTAGCCGATTGATTCAATGTCTAATGGTATAGATTTTCAGTTCAAGACCCACACATTAGGCACAAAATTTCATAAACTTTAAGAGATTTATATAATATCAACATGAGCAAGATGATTTGGAACCATATTATCGAGAAGAAATGAGAAAAAAAAAATCACAAATTTTCAAGTCAAATTGAGCGGACCAGCCTAAACAAAATTCAACTATTCAAGGCATGTTGAAGGCTCAAATCTTCGCCCTATATATTATTAAATCAAAAAAATGTCTGAGATTGAGATGACAATGGGATTGAAGTTACTATGCTCCCATAAACATACAACACATTTTCCTCCATGTTTGGAAAGCTTGGAAAAAGTAACCATTTTCCTAAAAGCGACAAGAAAAATATATTTGCAAAATTTCCCAAGAGTTTGATATTGGCGAGATTCGAATCTTTTGTTGGTATTCTAAAGTTTTATATTGTAATGAGATTTTGGGAAGTCATATAGTAGATTTTGGGAAGAAGTGTCTTCTAGTTCTCAAATACCTCTTTTTATTTATTTATTTATTTATCGTCGAAAAATTTCCAAACGAACAATTTCGACAAAATTGATTCTCAAGATTTTTTTTTTACACTTTGTTTCTCTCTCCAAACTGTGTTAATGTTAGCTGCTTTTATTTTTACTCATTTTGAAACAGAAGCACTGTTGAAGAAGATGGTGTTTTGTTTTGTTTTGTTATGATTTGCTTTTTGTTGGGGATTTGTATTTTGACAAAACTGCACAAATCTCACTTTTTTTTTTTTTTTTGCAGGAAATGTATACCGTTTACAAAACAATTGGACTGAAAAGTGGAGGGGATTTAACAGGGAAACTTTTTATTCTATATATTTATTTATTTTCATATTTGTAAGAATTTAACCATTGAGTAATTTTGTGGACTTCAGTAATATTTACATTTTGCTTAGTTTTATAATTCTGTTGGCCATATTTTTATTATTTTTCTAATATATATCTTAAAATTTTCGATTAATTCCTTATTTTATCGATAAATGAAGATGCATTCTCATGATGAGGGGATCAATTTTCAAGTCAAAGTCTATTATTTTAAAATTTTAAAATATAAAATTAATTAAATATTAACAAATATGTAAAACAACATATTTGTTTATTAAATAAATATTGTACTTATATAATTTTTTTAAAACCACAAATTTTCAAATAATAAATGTATCAAAATTAGAACGTTGAGTTTGATTGATGAAGCCCCCCCCAAAAGGCTTGAAACAATCCGTTGGATTTGAAAAAAAATTTCAAAATTTTGAAAAGACAGAGAATTGAAAAGGGGTTAATGATGGGTTGGTTTGGCATTTCATCCAGCTGAGTGCAATGCATGATGGCGGGAAGCACATCAACAAACAAAAAGGAGAAGGCAAAACAAGGCAGTCAAAAACCAAACCCAAACCCAAAGCAACCGCTCGCCCCAACATCACAAATGCCTTTTTTTTTTTTTTTTTCTTTTTTTGCCTTCTACCTTTTGGCACTTTTTGTCACACCTCCATCTCTTTTAACATCTAGTGTTTTCCCTCTAATGCTGATGGCTGATATGAGTTTATCCCCATTCATTCCCCCCCAACCAAACTCATGCCTTCTTTCCGCGCTTCTGAAAGGGAATAATACGGATAAAATAGAACTTTAAGTTAGAGATGCATAAACACAGTTTATATACATTTGAAATGACAATGATATATCTCTATTGACGATGGAACCTTTTGGGTGGATACCAAAAATAAATTTGTGTAAGCTTAGATTCATTGTGAATAGTATTGTCTATTCTTGTGGATATATGGAGAAACTAACTGTCCTAGGAAGAATCAAGATCTCTTTCTCTCATGAATGGTTAGAATACAATATTACTTTATTTTACACATGGATTAGAATTTGAAATTGATTTATGATAATATCAGTATGTGAGTGAAAATAACACGGATAATAAGGTTGGACCTCGAATGTTGGGGATGCAAATCCTGTCTACATACGTTAGAAATGGACAAAAATCTTGGAATGTATAAGTAGGAATAATATTTTCATTAACATGTGACCGTTTGGTTGGATATCAAAAACAAAAACTAAAATTAGGTACAGTTTGAACTCAAAGTGAATAATATTGCATCACTTGAGAAATATGAAGAAATTTATTGTCCTAACAAACAAGATCTCCTTCTTTTATGAATTGTTAGGATAAGCTGTTGGTTAAAAACATAAATTTGATCCTTTAATATACTCTAGACCACAACCAAATGAACAACTACTTTAAAAAGAGAAAACCCAATTGCAGTAAAGGGCACCTCTAACAGTATAGAGAGGGACCTGACCCTAAGCTAAGCTAAGCTACTAAAGAGGGAATCTCTTTTACCGTATGGGAAAGCTTTGGCCTTTGCCTTTCAATGATCTCCTCTCTCTGTGTCCTGCACATGAAAAGAAGGGAAGAAGAAGGGCCCAGCAGACAAAGGTTACTGGTGTCCCAAATGCCCTGCTGGCTGAAAACGAAATAAGGTGTTGAAAAATTCGGTGATTGCTTGAATAATATGCATTGTCATTTTATTTTAAAAGAAACTGATCATTCATTCATTTGACCCATTTCAAAAGCAACATAGTTTGGGTTTCAAACATCGAGGTTGTTTGATTTGGCTTAGGCTAGGCTAAGCTAATGAACAAACAACCTTATTTGCCGTGTCTTTTTTTGAGAGCCCTTTTTGTTATAGGTTGACTGTCTCTGTTTGGTAACAAAGTGAGCCTAAGACAGGCACGTCAGCCATTTCAACATTGGGACAAAAGCATATGTACTATTATTGGTTCTGTCAGAAGAAAAATGGTATGCAATATGCATGGTATTTAACCCCAACTCAAGGCCGATGCATAAACCCCTCTTATTTCCTTTCACTGTCTGACTTAATTGTTAATAATCTACTGCTGTAGCTTATAGTTTAGCTTTGTAGCTTGAGGGGAATGTGAATAACACGTAGTGTTTGTATTTTTATGTGCCTAAAGTTTGTTGTTCTCTATCTTTTTAACTTCAAAAGTTTTTTATTTGATCAAATTAAACTTTGAACTTAAATGAGTATTGGAATCAATTCCCTACTAAAACTAATCAATAAATTGCCCAAAACTCTTGCCCAAACCCCAACTACAAGAAGACTTGATCCTAGCCACAAAACCCAATAATCAAAAGGATATCCAATCCAACATCAAAGTACCTAAATCTAATCAAAACAAACACCCAACATATGTATCAAAATCAACTACCCTAAAAATAGTATCGTCTAATCATAATAACATTCACAATTTACTTTATAGATCATTTTTTAAGGCAAATCTTAATAGTACAACTGTAAAAAAGGAATTGATATTGTTTAAAGTCATAGGCGAGAATGAGGAGAGGTCTTCAGTGGCCATCTAACCCCCAACTTGAAGCATTGCATTTAGCAATTATGTGATATGATTGGTCCGATCTGATCTCCAGGTGCAATCATTGATCATATAGAGGGCAAAGTTGCTTAGATCATTCGATCCTCTCGGTTCCACCCAAAAAGGTTCAAATCTTAATGCACTTTCCACATGCCTTACCCCTACTTTAGGACTGTAACTCCAACTAAGTATAAAAGAATCAACCAAATCTGTTGAGGTGGGTTGATTTAATCTATTTTGCTAATAGATTTTTAGGTTTGTTTTTATGTCATTTTAAAATTGAATTAAAAAAAAACTTCAACTCTTTCAATCATTGTTGATTTGATTAATTTTAAATTGGTTCGTTATGTTTCAGTCAGTTTTGATCAATCAAATGGGGGCATTTGATTCGAATTCGACCTTTCAACAAAGATGGTTCTTAGTCAACTTTTTAAAAAAATTTCAAATCAATAGATTGATTTGATATTGATTAAACTAATAATTAAGCCCAATAAACCCACTTACACTACAAATGGGATTACATTTTACTCTTTTTAATTTGAAGTCCTTCCCTACTGCAGGTAAAAAGTTTCATTCATAATCTTACCAGACTTCTTCAACTTCAAGAAAGATCCTAATTCTACACATTTTAAAAATGAATTCACTAATCATTTTAATTAATATAAAAATTAAACACCCTAACCTCATTCACTTTTCTCTCTTTCTTTATTGTCTTTCTTCTTCCTTTTCTTTCTCAGCCCTCCCCTCTCACCACCTCCAAAATGGGATTAAATTCTTTATCTTCTTTCTTTTTTTTTGAGTGAAAACGGATTCTTTATTATCTTCTTTAACTCTTTCTTTCTCTTCATTCTTCTTTCCTTCCTTTGACAGCCAAATCTAAGAATTGGCAAGAATAGATGCTTGGATATAAAAGATAACTTGACACTTTGGTTTAAAAAAAAAAAGATTTTTTTTTTTTTAAATTCTATACGTAATCTACGGTTATTGTATGAGTGGTGGTTTTCCATCCAAATTCAAATAGGGCCTCCC
>JAOANK020000080.1:373486-386108 GCA_026257165.2 Telfairia occidentalis
AGAGAGAGAGAGAGAGAGAGAGAGCTGCTATGAACAGATTGCAACTGCCATCTTTTTCAATTTTTCAACTAGCAACTAGCAATATTTAAGGAAAGAGATTTGGTTAAGCGATTTTGTACAGCGACAGTATTGAGAGACCCACATCTGATACATCTAAAGTGGGGGAATATAGGATAGATAGTATCAGTTAAATTCTACTTTACATAACCAATAAACAAATAGAGGAGACGGAAAAAATTAAATTAGAGATCCAGACCTGGAAAACTATTGTGGATGCTCAAATCCTGGAGGAAACTTCGAGTCCACAAGGACCCTTCATGGATTAATGTTGCATTCTCTTAAATAAACATTGTCAAAATCAACATGCTTTGCCCAATAGTTTCGGTACTTGGGTATGCCTATCTCAAGCCATGGCTTCAGATTCCCATTATAGTGAATGACAGCAGCTTGTTCGATTTCCTTCTGCCCAATATTTGGATTGTAACCAAGGCCTAAGACATGCCAAGATTTATCAAGCTGATAAGTGCGCTTCCAAAATGTTATGAGACCTGGTGGTAGTGTTCCCAGCTTCCACAATTGCCTGTCATAATTCTAAATCAAAAAAACAACAGTCGCAGGGGAGGCACTGTTAAAATGCTGCTCAAATAATAAATAGCCAAAAGAGTGAACACTATGCATGACTGACCACCATGTTTTGTGTAGGAGGACTAACCTAGGTCAAACTACCTTCAAAGATTAACGTACTATAAGGACTACACAAGCATTGGAGAAAGAACATTGTCATCAGCTAGCAACTTTTTCCCTAACACTTATTGATGTTTAATTATTAATTAGAATTGAAAAATAAAGTGCATATAGATTAACTATGGAAACGGAACAACATGTTTTAATTTCAAATTTTCTTCCAAACATATTTTTGATGTTGAAAATATTTGTTTGCTGCCAAATAATTGAAGGTTTAATGTCATATGACAAGAATAGATATCCGATTACATGAACTTACCAGCTTCTGCCAGGAGTGGTACACCTCTGTTATATTCTGCCTCTTCCATTCATCCAAATCAAAGATATTCATGCCATATGCCCAACCGCAGGCACGAGGATCAAAATTTTTTGAGATGAGAGGGTTTGAAAAATTGAGATATCTATCAAACCGATGAAAGCTTTCCCCACAAGTCTCTACTGCACCATTAACACTTCCCTTCAAATCAATGAACCAAAGTCTCGTGAGATCTTTCTGCACTACTATATCATCATCCAGGAACAAGACTTTTTTGAGCTTCGGGAATAACTGTGGGAGGTAAAAACGGAGGTGGTTCAAGATGGACAAATACTTTGGATTCCGGAACTTCATATTCAAATCAGAGCTAGCCCGATGAGCCCGGAAGTAATAATCTAT
This sequence comes from Telfairia occidentalis, assembly GCA_026257165.2. NCBI lineage: Eukaryota > Viridiplantae > Streptophyta > Magnoliopsida > Cucurbitales > Cucurbitaceae > Telfairia > Telfairia occidentalis. The sequence goes on from JAOANK020000080.1 coordinate 374,886, forward strand.
CATAGATGAAGAACCCAACTGCTTAAGAACTGGACTATAACTGGCGTTTAACCATGCAAATTCTTCAATATTCTGAACCTGGATGGTAGCATTGCCGGGTGGATTAGCTAGAAACCACATCTTCATTGCTGCATAATTGAGTCTATCTGTAATAATGTGAATAACATGTTTTGAAGGCTCCTGCAAATATCCAATACATGAAATAAGTCATGAATTCAAACAAAAGAAAAGGTCCACAGTTGTACAAATTTTAACAATGACAAGGAATCAGATTCTTTCCACCAATCGCAACCAATTGCCAAAGAGAACTCAGTGTATAAAATATGAGCAGACAGCATAATTCCCCAAAATATTTCTCGGTATAATAAATATTGATGTGTCAGGCATAGATACCTCTGCATAAGTAATTGTTGAGTTAACAACTACAGCTGCTGCCAATACATTGTCTGAGAACAATGCATAATGATACAAGTCCGGATCTTCTAATTTTTCTTGACCTTGGAAATGCTGTTGGGACCAATTCAGAGAATAGTATTCCGTTGTCAGGCGCAAGGGAAGGCAATGAAGGCCTTTAGGAAGTGTTTTTGCTGTTAATTGTGTCAAGAACAGGGTTTGTTTCTTGTGCACCCGTAACTGCTCTTCAGTTGAGTGAATCATGGCTCGTAGTTTCTTTACAACCATAGAACAGTCGTCTTGAGTCTGTCTTCCCTTTGCCAAAGATTGCTCCATCGTCTTCAATCTCTCATTGGCACTGTAACATTAACAGTATCCATATAGTGAACACAAAGACCCTCGCAAGAATGTCCCATCCCAATAGAATTAAATATATTGAAACTATTATTCATTCAGAAGGAATATTAACATTAACATGGCTGTCATCAGACAGAAACTTTACTTTTTAGGCAGCTCAGAATCCTTGCTTGCATCACCTAATGTTCGTTGAACTTCTTTTATCCTCAGTCGTAGTTCTCTTGTAAGGTGGGGATTGTTCCTAGTGCCTGGAAGCGAGAGGTAAACTTTGGCCCTTATAAGCTGATCCTTAAGATGTCTTACACGTGCATTAGGAGGAGCAGCTTGAACATTCTCTTGCTCAAATCTAGACCTTACTAGTTCTCTCTCATTAGCTTTGTCAGAAGTTTGAGTGACTGGCTGCTCATGTATTAGATTCTGGTGATTGATATGGCAACGCAGACAAGGAGAGAAAATAGAGTTAAAATGAGTAATTCTTCGAATAAGGAAGTTCATTCACAGTAAACAGTGGTCGCATAATCTGGAAGATTCATTGTATAGCAGAATTAAGAAACATTCTGAATAAATCGAAAAATTAATCCATTGTCCCTGGCAGCAAGATGAGTTGACTTGTATGACCTCCCTCCCTCTAAGGGAGGTGGGCCTTGAGAGATAAAGCCATTTAGTTAAAAAGCAGTAGTATTGGAGCCAGAACAATGCATTGCAAATTTGCTATCTAGTCACAGCGATAGACTTCCCAAGAGAATGGTCGTGACAACTCACGATAAAAGAACAAAAATCTTGCTGCATAATAAGTTAATCGGAACTATTTATGCGAAAATTTTGAAATAGCCATCCAGATTTCTATGTATCACCATGCACATGCAAATACGTCAACGAAAAAGACAACTAAAGAGTAAATTTGGGGGAGGAAGAATGATTATTCATACAGGATCCAATTTGCTGTTCTCTTCACTAGTACTATAGGGCTTCCCTGAACTGAGATTTACCCGCCCAATTTGATCAGTAACCTGCCTGACGGGATTCTCGTTTTGAGAACGACCTTCCTCATCAGTCGTGGACAATACTCGAGTAGATTTATGCTCTATTACTCCTAGAGATTGTGAGCCTGAAGAAACAAAATTAACAAATCGCAAGGTAAAGAAATATATAAAACCAGAAAGCAATGTTAAAAACAGAAATATTCCTATAGCACTTTTTGCCAAACCTTGGATGCGGCCGTTGCTCTGCCAAACCGAAGCAGCAGAATCTAGAAGCGACTTGTTGTCGGAGTAAATGATCGCGACGGGCTCTTTTACGGTTGATGAGGATTTCTACAACCCAAGACGAGGAATCAAAAAGGAAAGATCAGAAAAATTAGTATCTGATATATGCAAAAATCAGAACAAAATTTGGAAACTGAAAAGCGAATCAGAAAAAAAAAAAGTAATGGGAAATCGATCAAATAATTACCGCATCGACTAGATTTAGACGCCTGGAATTGCTATTGAAACCCTGGATTGTAAAAGGCAAGAGGGAATCAGAAGAAGAAGAAGAAATGAGAGAAAATAACGAAAGATTGAGCAAACGCGTTTTGTCAATATCGTAATCGCAAAGAACAAGATTAAGCATGCAGAGCGACGCAAGACGCGTTTACTTACAGAAGTTGCAAAACCTTCAACAAGATCGCCTTCAGCTGCGGAAATGAAAACCCTATTTTAAAATCCATAGGTAGCAGTGAAAGGGGAAGGTAGATGAACCAAATTCCCGGACCAAGTTAGCAAGTTAGACTAGAAGAAGAAGAAGAAGGAGAAGGAAACTAACAGGAGAACTTGACGGTGGCAAGGCGATCAGTATAAAGCAGAATCGGAGCAATAACCGTCACAAAGAGCATCAACATCACCAGATTTCTGATCAGCATTTTTCATTCAAAACACAAAAACCATGCAATTGCAGAGCAGCAAAGTTCTCAGTCGGCTCGAGCGATAGGCCAAGGAAATGCCACGCGTCGGCGCCCACAAAGACTTCGTCGGAATCTTAGATAGAAGAAATGAAAAGGGGAAGAAGATAAGAACTGAAAAATAACCAATACATACAGCAATACTTCATCAAAAGATAAAATGCCTTTTTGTTCGGGCCACAGTTTCTTCTCCTCTCTGACTATGGCACTATCTTGCCGCCGAAGCTTTTTTTAGCCAAAAAAAAAAAAGGAGCAGAAATGGGAACGAAGAAGAAGGAGAAGTTTGAACAGCAATTAGCGTCGTCCATCGCGCGATGGCACTGCCAATTTTGAGAAACAGAGTGACAACTCGGAATCAACAATGTCACACGTGAAAGAAAGAGACATTTACGGATGCCCAAGCCCAACGCTATTATTTAATTTCACATTTATTCTTAAATTTTTTATATGTATTTTATTCATTAAATTACAAATATAATCTCAGACTCTTTTTAATTAATTCCAATATATGTCTCGATAATTCAATTGCTTAGCGACATATTTTTTCGATCAAAAGATTATAATCTGTGGGTTCGAATCACCCCACCCTCATATGTTGTACTTAAAAAAAATCAATTTATGTAAAAATGAAAGGTTCAACGTTCAACTAAATATAGTTCAATACATTAGATATTTACTACAATCATAAACGTAGATAGTTTTATCTTCCAATCCATAGCGGTTGAACAAAAAAAAAGAAGTTTTATCCACTTAATTAGGTTTGGTACAATTATAATCTTAATAGTCGTGTTTATTTAGTTTCTAATTTTTAAATAAATTTAATTACATTTGGATAAAATACGACAAAATAGAGAAAAACAATCTAATTTAAATGTATTTTACCCATTTACCTTATTCACCTTTATTTTATCGAGTATTTAAATTGACGGTTAAAATAAATTTTCTATTTTTTTTAGTTCAACAATATAAATTTTTTTTTTTTTTTGAAGTATATGGAGATGAAGATTTAGTGGGTCTAACTTTTAAGATCAATATATAATATTGTAACGAGTTGTGGCGTGAAATAATATTCTGTCAAAGTAAATTATTATATTTATTTTTTCAGGATAGACAGTCAATAAAGAAATAGTAAAATAATATTGGTAGCTCAATATTAAAATATTCCTGATACAGCCTCGATCTCACATGGTACTTGTTATAGGCCCAAACCGCCAGCCCATTTACTTGTAAGGAAATGAAAGTAAAAAAAAAAAGTGGTTAAATCTACATCAAAGAAAAAGAGTGCTAAATATATACCTGGAACAAAGAAATAACACATAATAATGGGTAAATCGGTGGTTCAATCTAAAATAAAAAAAACAGTGGTAAATTAGTGAAACAACATTTAATATACCTAGAACAAATAAATAACACATAATAATGGGTAAATCGGTGGTTCAATCTAAAACAAAAAAAAACAATGGTAAATTAGTGAAACAACATTTGATATACCTAGAACAAATAAATAACACAGAAAAATAGTGGTAAGTTAGTGGTTATATCTAAAATAGAGAAAAACAACAAATGAGTGAAACAACATTTTTACTGATTTTATGTAAATTAGGAGTATTCCATAGAATAGAGAAATATATTCGATATACCTAATGTATTTTCAAAGTTTCAAAAGAAAAACACACTTTAAGAAACAAAAACAGAGTTGAGCGAGGGTTTTAGAAGAAGAAGTGATAAACGTTTCATAGATGTCATAAACGTTTGATATACCTAATACATTTACATAAAATCATTCGACAACGAAACAAAGAAGAATGTCATAAACAAAAAAAAAAATCATGGAAACGAAGAAGTCATGCAAACTACATTTGTTGCAAATGCTACGACGATGGCAAGCGAAGTGGAGCGAAACCGAAAGGAAAGAAAGAAGAATGAGAAACTGAGAAGCGAAGAAGAAGAATGTGAGAATAAGATAAACTGAAAAATGAAGAAGCGACAGAAGAAAGAAATTGCTAAATGAATTTTGCGTAGCTACTTGTGAAGAAGGTGGACAGACGTGGTCAGAAACGTGGAGCGAGGGCTTCGAAGCGTGGTCATTCGAGCTTTAAAATGAAAGGTAGCATGGTCTTTTGACGTTATTATTTGGGTCGGCCCATCAAGTTTTGCTATTTTTGCAAAACCCAAAAACTCTTGCTATATTTGCTAATTAGTTTGCTTATTTTGCTATCCATGCAAGCGGCCCCAAAAAAATGTAACATCCCAGTATTCCACAATTGAAAAATTATATAACATATTATTATCTTTTAAAATATAAAAGATGTCATATAATTAAAAATATATTATTTGATTACATCATTAGTCCCCTAACCAAAAAAAAAATTACATCATTTAGTCGAAACATTTTGGCAAAAATTTACTGAAGATGGCTGTAGAATTAACGAATTAAAATTTACTCTTAGGTGTAACTTCTGAATTTTTTAATCTCATATTTTGTGTATTTTTATATTAAATTTTATCATACTTCATTTTTGTGTATTTAGCTCTCCCCTTATTTCGATAGGCAGATCTCAATTTGTAGAAGTCTTCAATTGCATCATGAAAACATCAATTTTTATTTGAAAATAGACGTTAGATGGTACCTATATTATTATTGGCCATATTTATGATCCCTATTTTCATTTTAGTAGATTGATCTAGTATGAAACGTTATGAGAAAGTGTGTATTAATCATCAAATTTTAAAAGGTATGTCAAATTTCAATAGCACTTCAAATAGTTAGACATATGTTATTTAAAAAATAAAAACAGTTTAAATTAAAACTATAACTTTCATTATCATAATTTTCCTATTTTATAGATCACAATCTTATATTAAAAACTGTCTCAACATTAAATAAAATTTAAATGGGGATGACAATAGCCTTACAACTAGTTAGATAAGCTACAAATTTAAGCCTCTATAATCTTAACCCATATGCCTCCATTGTCCAGTTAAAAATTTGATTCAACTATCAAATCGAACATAGTTCAGCTAGTTAAAGAAATATCTATTTGACCAAAAAGTCATAGTTCTAATCTCTATACCCTCACATGTTATTAAACTAAAAAAAAAAAATCAAAGCCAACCCTAAAAGTACTCTCTCTACTTGTTAATCATGTAAACTTTAATTTATTCAACCAAATTTTATTTACCCCAAGGTTGTATCAACCTTTCGTTTATCGAAGATAAAAGTGATTTTAGACATGCCAAAATCATTCCTAAACACATCTTCACAAATTTAGTCTTTGAAATTTTAAAGTTGTGTTTTATAGGTTTTCAAACTTTCTAATTGTGTCTTTGATGTTTAAAAGTATCTAATAAATCATCGAACTTTCAATTTTGTGTTTAAGTCGTTGACTTATTATACATTCATTAATTAAATTCATAGATATACTAGACAAAAAATTGAAACTTCGAATTTCTTAGACACAAAATTCAATTTTATGTCCAATAAACCTATGAATTTTTAAAAATGTCAAATATGTTAGAGATATATGTCTACTCCACACAAAATTAAAGGTTCAAACACTTACTAGACATATAAAATTGAATGCTTTAGGATTAAGGTTAAAAAAACCGCGATTCAAACCCACGACAAAGCAGAGAATTTGAAGCTGAACTTTTGATTGAAGAGATTTGTTTTCACTAGTTAAGTCATTGCTCTAATTGACTCCACGTTTCAAATGTTGTTTAACTAAAAAAAGAAACACGGAATTTAATCCAAATAATTAAAAGGAACGATGAGATGAAATTTAGAGAGAGAGGGTGGAACGTAAAAGGTGGAACAAACTGAAGAAGGTGGACCTCATGTAAGATGTTGGTAGAATAATGATGCGTGCAGCTGAGAGTGGAGGGGCAGTGAAGGAATTAGGAGAATCAGGCCATTGCTCATTGCTCATTGTTCATTGCTCACCCTCACAATCTGCGTCACCACATTTCCATAACCAAAACCTCCATTACTTCTTCTTCTTCTTCTTCTTCCTTTTTCGACATACTTCTTCGATCAGATTCTTCTTCCAAATGGACAGCCACAACACCAAACGATCAAGACAATCATCATCTTCCTCGCCGCCGGAGATCGCTCGTAACGGAAAGAAGCACCACCTCGACGGCTCGCAACAGCAACAACCTCCTTCTTCTGGAACATCCTTTGATCATTTGGCGGACCTCTCCTTCGGCGTCTTCGATTTCCCCTGGTTGAAGGACGGTCTGATTTCCAAATCCGACGACTGGAAATTATTCGAGGACGTTTTCTTCACCTCGCTCAACAGCACATCCACCGTCGATACTTCGCTTACAATTGGAACGGAATTGCTGTGGTGTAATCTGCCGGATCCTTGGGCGGAGGAGTATGAGGCACGTACGCCGCCGTTGGAAGGCGGAGCGCCGGCCGCCGAGGGGATGGATTGTATTTGGAGCTCCCTGTTAAATCAACCGCTTCAACAAGGGAGTAGGGCGTTGTAGAATCGTCATACATTATTTCCATGTTATATTGCTCGAGATCGTCTTGTTGAGGCCTCTTCTTCGGCACATTACAGAGCGATCCGATGCTCCTTCTACGAAAACCGCTGTTGGGGAATTTGATGGAGTGCTGCGACTTGAATCCCTTCGAATGGAAATAAGGGTTTTTTCGTTTTTTAACTATGAAGATAGTTTTACTTTTATTCGGTCTTGTTAATTGTTTTTAATTCATGTCCTAAATTCTAATCAACGTTTTTAAAATCTAAGTGAAATTTTAAGATTACAATTTTTTTTTTTTTAAATTGAGACTAAAAACTAAAAAGAATTTTTTGGAAATTGATTTAATGAACCATTTTCTGTTTTGAATTGAAAAAACATGGATTCAGTGAAAATATATTTTTATTTTGAAAGTCGTGATTTTTTTGAAAAGGTTAAGTGGTTACGTGATTTGTGTGGAGATTTACCGTTGGTGTGAGAAAGTTATTTACAACTTACAAGTGAAGTTAAATAACCTACAATTTACCACTCAAAATTCACGTGAACTCCTACGATTTTGGTTCTCATAACTCCTCTCAACTTCAAATTCCCAAGAACTCTCTAAAACAAACTTTATACTTCCAAGATAAATAATAAATAATAAAATAATGTGCATTACTTAATCAACCACTATGAAAATATTTAATACTTTATAAATATTTAACTTTTTTTTTTAATTCAACAACTAGTGGCAGTGGGGATTCGAACTTCGAACTCATGATCTTTTTATCATGGAGATATATTTTTAACCAATTTAATTATGATCGATTTGGTTTATAAATATTTAACTAAATATATGATTTAGTCACTAATATATAAATATTTTTTTCTATTAAATACCTATGGTTAAAAATTTTCAATTTTTTAGATAAAGAGAAATTTATTAGAAAGTCGAAGTCACGTGGGCTACTCGCAATAACCAAGGGTAGGTGTTACAACGAAAAGAGAAAAAAAAAAAAAAGGAAAGAGAACTCTTTTAACTGAGTTATCGATATTTTGACATGCAAAAATTGAAGTGCGTTTGGATCTATTTAAGAGATTATATAATTGAAAAATGTTATATGCATTTATTACCAACCAATTTTAATATTAACAACAAAAAAATGGTATACTTAAAAAATATAAGACTAAATTAAAATGTTTTTAAAAAATATGGATTAAATTGTTTTGCCAAAGCATAGCCCAACTAAATATCGTAAGTTCGAATTCCTACCATATTGTTGAACAAAAAAAAGAAAATAAAATGTTTTTAAAATACGGACTAAATTGAAAATCCATCCAAACATGCATTATATTTAGCCTAAATATTTCAAACATTAGCAACAACAATTAAATCAACAAACCTCACCTCAAAAGATTGCGCTAAATGTTCTTTCACCACAAGAACTGAATGTTGAATTTACAAAAGAATTGACAGCAGATTGATAGCGTAGCATATTAAACAGAACCAGGCTATTGTTGCAACTCAAAAGCTTTTCCTACTCTTCTTTTTCTTTTTTTTTCCAATACCAATATCTACATTAGGACATGAAGAATGATGAACAAAATAGAATCAAGGCATTGTCAGATTGAAGTCCAGCTAGTTTATACAGTTTCAAGGTTCAACTGCAACAGCCTCCAGCTTGAGAAGATGATCCCTCCCTGCCTCCCGACGTTCCCGGTATCCCGCCATATCCAACTTTGATTCCATAAGACTGAGGATAACAGAAAATGCAGCATCAGCAACATATGCATATGCACCATTAAAAGTTGAATATACTCTTCTTGATGTTTGGTAACATATTCTTCTCATAACGAATTGTGAATTTGTCGATCTTTAAGTGGTTTTAAATTGAAACACAGTAAAACATTAGTATGATGCTCTAGAACTACAATTTGATTGAAATTCTTAGATAGGAAATGAACACCGAAGTAGAAAAGAGGAGATGGATGTTAACCAACCTCATTTGAAACGTCAAATACTCCATCTTGAATCTTATTGTATATGGTTGCTGCTGTCTTTATAAATGCCTGCAAATGATGAGGTGCATGCTACTTAGAGAAAAATCACTTTAAGTGCTTCTAATACTAAAGAAGCTCCAATGTGCTTCCAGGTGCTTCAGCAAAAGCAGATTTAATGTACTCACCTCTTCAACATTCTGAGAAGTTTTGGCAGATGCCTCCATGAATATTAAACCATGCTCCTTTGCAAACTGTTCACCTTCCTCTACGCTCACAGCCCTTCTGTGAGCGAGATCACTCTTATTACCAATCAGCATTATTGTCATGTTTGCATTTGCATGCTGCCTTGCATCTTCCAGCCAACTAACCAAGTGGTTGAAAGTTTCCCTCCTGAATAATGCAGTAAACACCATTCTTGTGTAAATAAGCAACAGAATGGAAAAAGTTCACACATCAAAAACCTAATTGTTCTCCCCTATGTGGACAGGACACCCCATTTCCAACGCGAATTCAAAGGACCACTTTATCACAAGTCCCATCTTTTTAATCATTTAAGGATTCATATAACGATCGATATTATTAGGATGAAGCTGCAAGAACTTCGCATTTGCATACTAGTAAGTCAATCAAGAAGAAACGGGATCAAAATAAGACCTGGTAATATCGTAGACAAGCAAGGCACCAGCAGCACCTCTATAGTAGGACCTAGTGATGGACCTGAATGACTCTTGGCCAGCCTGTTACAATCATTCAAGCTTTTACATTTAGAACTGTGTTAACAGTAACTTCGCCAGGTTTATCAATTATAGAAAAGGCCAAAAAAACTGTATAAACACTAAGATTATCGCCAAAATGGGAAAACCTTGACCAGATGGCAATGCCACAGTTTTAATGGATTAGAGCATGAGATGATTATACATAGATTCCACAACATGGTCGAAATTCATGCTAAGTGCCGGAAAAAAGGAATAATGATCAATTTTTGTTCCTACCATTTGAAGGAATCAAAATTTTATTTAAAAAATTACCTATACACTAATAACTAGCAAGTAATTACTCCAACTTGTGACTTACCTTTTATTAGATCGAAGGTATGAATGGAACCCACCTACTTGTTAAATGTATTATAAACAAGACAATCGAAAAGGTACATTCTGAGAAAGTAAAGAAGAAGTAGCTAAGTTTGGTTCCAATTACAATATCCACGAAGATCCCATCAAAGGAAAAAGGAAAAAAAAACGTCGGTACAAAAGACAAGGAAGGAAACATTAGAAATTTACGTGGAGAAGGACAGCATTATCTTTTGGAAACTAAGTGATAGATGATTGAGTGGCAGACAATTTACAAGTTACGGGAGAAACTAAGCCAAAGCAGAGAGTCTAAACTGCTTAAGAAAATGACCAAACAGAAGGAATAGAAGCATATTCAGTTGACAGCACCATAAGAATATATGTATATATATATACAATCTCTCGACTCAATTACATAAGGCTTCGATTTAAATAACAACAACAAACTGAAAATCCGAATTAGAAACCAGGGCAACATACCGTATCCCAAATCTGCAGTTTAATTGGCTTATTATCAATTGTGATCATCCTGGCTCCGAACTCCACCCCAATAGTTAAGTCATGCACAGGCTGGAATCGATTATCCGTAAACTGAAGAAGAAGACAGGATTTCCCAACCCCTGAAGACGAAATGAGTTCATTCGCAACACGATGTATCATTGAAGTTAAGGGGGATTAGAAGTAAAGATAAAAAAAAAAGAACTAGAGAGCATTCCGCCATTATAATAAAATTCATACCAGAAAACCCCGAGACAAAAAGAAATCAAATGGCGCCACAGAATTCGAGAAATACAAATGCAAACCGATCTTCAATTGGAAAATTACAAAAGGGAAAAATTATTGAATAGTTCCCGAGGGTGAGAGACGTACCAGTGTCACCGATGACGATATACTTGAATAGATAAGCATAAGACATTTTTTCCGGCTGGATCTGCTTCAGACGACACGGATTAATCGCAAAAAATGTATATGATTGGGTTTAAAAAACTCTAAAAA
>JAOANK020000081.1:0-14717 GCA_026257165.2 Telfairia occidentalis
ACAATAATATTTATCTTACAATTAGAAATCAATATCAAATAACTATTTTTTTTTCTGTCAATGATAATATTGAGCACATTAATCTTCAATATACAACCATAGTGTTAGCAACATTTACATCACGTATCAAAATATTACTGAATTCAACTATATGGAATATCAATATATATTCCATAGAGATCAAATCGATAGATTATAGAAGAAACAAATGAAAGTAAACGAACCGAGACGTAAAGCTAACTACAATTTTTACTTAGAATTTGGCTTAACAGGGCTTTGATTCAAGCGAGAAATGCGAGCAGAATATTTCACATTTTCGTTCAGCAGAAAGAAGAAACAGCTGCAATCGTATCAATCAAATTAAAAACAAAACTTGCAAGTCAACAGTCATTGCCAAGCATCAGCTCTATTGCCCATAAGAAACTTTAAAGAAAAAGAAGAAGAAGAAGAAGAAGAAGAACTCCACAATGAGAGACATCTCACGTATCATCAACTTGCGAGTGAAACACAAAACTTGGGAAGGTAGTAGTGATATCTCTGCCAACACAAAGAAAGTAAAGAAAAAAAAAAAAAACTTAATCACAGAAAGTCATCTTACTTAACAAGGGAAGTCAGAAAATGCAGCTCTCACTCACTTGAGATATTGGAGAGTCATGTTCTTCAAAAGTGATGGATGCCTCAAAACAAGACTTCGCCACTCTTCCTTGTCAATCTTCCCATCATGTTTTGTGTCAGCTTCTTCGAATGTCTGCATAATTAGCGGACCAAATCCAGTTATAATTTCAGGAACAGAAGCACGTCCAAAAGCTCACTAATTTTCCATCACTCAAGATTCCCACTTACATAATACCAATCTAATAACCAATAGAAATAGACATGTTGAAGTTAGTTAACTAAAACTCAGAAGGTTGAGAATTAAAATCCTGAAAAATGAAAATAAACGAATTCAAAAAAAAAATAATAATAAAATAAATCTGTTTGACATTCAGCAAATTTGGTAAAGGTTTTAAAGCTCAATAGTAACTAAGTTTAAAAGCCTATTAGAAACACTGTTCCCTTAAAAGTTAACCATATAAAGACTGTATGTAAAGAAGTAATCAGATTAGGAAGAGAACCTTGTCGATGATACTTTCTATGACATCGTCTGACAGATTCATGCCAGATTCAGCAAGCGTAGCCACAACCATCTGCTTTACCTACACAGCATTTTATTGTGTAAATAAAAGACTACGATCATTGAGGAAAACATTTTTGGAAATAATACCGATAGGCCTCTTATAAGAAATGTGTATAAGAGGAAGCATGTGAGAAAAGAGAGTGGGGCTGAGGGTATGTGATTAGAAAGAGGGGGCTCACACTAGTGTAATTAGATGTAATGTGCGTGGGTTGAGATACAAATTCGGAAAAGTAAGGGGAGAGAGGGTATGCCTTTGTGACTGTAAGTAAGAGTGGGTTTGGAGAGATTAGAAGCTCTATAATTCTTCCCTTTACGGTAGTGGATAGACGATAAATAATATTTAGAGTTTATATGGCAGGAAATGGTAGAGTTGAACATGGAGAGGATGCAAAAAATTATTTACCCCAGCCTAATCTTAAAAAAACCATCAACTTCAAATGACATAATCATCATGTTTATAAACATCAAATAATACATTATCCATGCAAATTGACATTTCATTCTAAACTTCAAGAATAAAATTATAGAATTCCAACTCTGTAATGGCAAAGAGGCTATCATGCTACAAGTATCTGCCTAGAAAGTCAACAACCCAACTTCCGAAAGTATTAATGTTACTGCAAATCAGTCTATGTAATTTTCGGGATAATAAAAGAGGGGTGAGAATTTAGGTGACAACATAGAGTTCGGATTCCTGGGAAGGTCTCAAAATCCCAATTTCTGATCATATGGAGCAAAGAATAAATATATAATGGCTTCTTCGGCAGGTATACAGGAAGAATTAAAAATTGGATTGTCATCAAAAGATTCTGAAACATCCTTCACTAATAAATCCTAGGGAGGAAACGAGAAAAATGTCTTTAACCAATCAATTAGTGTCATCCCTGCAAAATGTTTAAGAAGGATAACCAATTAAGAAAGGTGGCCTGCTATAATAATCAAGTTAAATGTAGGTGGCCAGCATCCATGCAATGTAATTGTTGAAATAGAAATAGAGAAGGTATTGAAGAAGTTACCTCCTGTCTCTCAATGAATCCTTGCTGTTTAAGATCGTATAATTGGAATGAAACTGCAAATTATTATAAACATGAGATCACATGATAACTAAAGATACCAGACCAGAGTGATAAGAAAAGCTAACACCAAGAAATTAACACTGAAAAAACTTACACTCGATTTTATCCTCAATAGGAGCATTTGGGTGAAAGAAAGAAAGAGCACGTGCAAATTCTTCAAAATCGAGTATTCCATTGTGCTTTGTGTCAAACAGGTCAAAAACCTATAAAGGAGCATTATAGAAGTCATGAGTAGTAAAAACTAGCAATCAGCCAGCAAAGGAATGCAATAATTTGTAACAAAGAAGCAGTTATTTGTGTTTTTGGATAAGAAAAGAAGCAGTTATTTGTTAGCGATATTAATGTGCTATACACCACTTCTCCAGAAAAACAAACCCAACACGCATACAAACAGATGCTAACTACTGTTCTGAACACAACAAAGACAACAAATGTATGCCTTTGAAAGGTAACTAGTCCTGAAATGTTGCTAAGTATAAAAGGTAAAGCAGTGAGCAACCTTGCAAACTGACAAAGTAATCAAGAGTATTTCCATAGTTGTCACACTGCATAAGACTTTTTTCATAATAATTTATGATTAGACACTTCAATTTCAATCGTTTAAAAGCAGGAACTGTACATTGATTAGAGATATTAGGACCATTTAACTTCATTTCAGGCAAAATAGTCAAATAAAATATGAAGGGCCGTCCCAGGCAGTCCAATTACAGTGGATATGAAAATAAAACCAAAATTCAATTGTAAACAATAAGGTTACCCTATCTGCAAACAAGCTCTCTTTTTTGTTTGTTTTGAACAGTGCCAGTTGAAATTCTTCCTGCAGTATCATATAAAGGGAAAGTTAAAACAAAGCAAAAGCAAGTTGTAGCTCAAACATGAAAAGATTAATATCTTACAACGTGATTGTAAACACTATATTAAAGAGGAAACTGATTAAAATAATGAAGCAAAACAACTCTTCCACTGGCTGTTACCTTATTGATCAGCCCATCATCGATCACTGCACTACTAATCTTCTTAAAAAGCTCATACAATGCCTCTATTTCACTTACACTGACTGCAATAGAGGAAGCAAACAATTTATGAGTGCCAAAATCAAAGAGTAAAGCTCTTAAGAACAAAAATGAATCCAGTTAGTAACAAATAACCATTCTTGATAACGAGGATTATTTAGACCTCTACATCCCCCTCGTTCCATAAAAATAGCAAAAAGAGTGTGGGGATCAAAACAAAAAAAAGTACTATAAATATGAAAAACAAGATATGAAATGGAATCAAATATCTTTCCCCCCAAAAAGAAAAAAGAAATGGAAACAAATATCCATGCCAACAAATCAGAAGGATGATAGTGTCAGGCATCAAGACTGAAAAATCTAGAAACATACATACTGTCTCCCTTGCAAGAGCCTCGGGATCTTCAAGGCCCCTTGGTTGCCTAGATGAATCTGCATCACAACAATTTGCTACAGCAGCACAAAAATGCTTTATTCCCTCTAGGCATTGAACCATGATCTTTCACAGATGTCAACACACTCCATACCTGCGCCAAGAATTAGTAAAAAATGTTTGAACGATTTTCTTGGGCTAATAAGCATGAGAATCAATCCCCAGTACCCCCCCACTAAACAGAAGCCTGGACCACATAAATGACGAACCCAAAAAGTAAAATTTCTAGAAACAGACACGATTTATCATTGGAAAATAAAAAAATAATCAAGTTCAGATTGCCAAAAGAAATTTATCCTTGCCAAATCAACATCAACTTCTTGGCAGTAAAGCAACATCAAAGCAATTCCAAATGCTCCCATTACTCTCTTCATTTTTTTTTCACAAAAAGAAAACTATAAGCAAAAGGAATACCGATAAGAGAACTCCCCTTGATGGCATGAATCACGTTTGACAACAATCAAAATGAAAATAAACAAGAACGCTTTTACTAATTTAATCAACATATTTTCAAAATGAAATGCCAATCACGATAGTAAACAATTCTGATGTAAGGTATAATCCCAGATGCCAGCCTCTCAATCAGAAAAATATTGTTTAAAAGAACACACACACACAATCGTTGATCGAGCAATAACATGTTGCAGAAAATGATGGGTATTATATAAAATTAGGGCTTCTAAGCAAATCTGAGAACTAAACAAAGATTGCATTAATAACGCAAGAAAAGAAACAAGAAAGCACCATCAAAAAAGGCTGATAAGGAAGATGAATAGAGAGCGAGGGGGGGATCTTCTTCTTTTATCTTTTACCTTTAAAAAATCCGGAGAGAGAAACCGTTGCACGTTGAAGGCGAATTTGAGACGAGATTCTGATACATGGCTAACTAATCCTCCTTTTCCTCAAAATTAAATTTTATAAAAAAATTGAGGTTTTGATTGATTTGTTTTGTTTTGAGTTGAACAACATGTGAGGGTAGAAATTCGAATTTATGACTTCTTAGTCGGGTAAATATGTTTTTAACCCGTTGAATTATGTTCAATTTGACAGATTTTGATTGTTACGAGAAAGAAGAACGGCGTGCATTACTATGGAACAAATTTTAATTTCTAATTCTCTCGAATTTTTATCTCTGATTTTTGTAATAATAGAAAAATATATAAAAATATTTTTTAATAAAAACTTTAATTTTTATCAAATGTATTTTAAATGATAAAAATAGTATACGTTGTTTTTTTTTTGTATGTATTTCATGAAATGATTTGTTGCGCTGTATATAATGAAGACTGTCTTACAATGTAAACAATCATTTAAATTTGTGATATGTTTAATTAACATAAATAATATTAAAACATATATATATAACTCTAAAAATACTATTAAAATGTATAGTTTAACTGATTATGAAATATATTCTACTATTTAAAAAAAAAAAAAACTAATTATCGTATGTATTCTCCATCAAAAGTTTCAAATCTCACCCGTACATACATAGAAGTATATATATTTGAAATTTGTTAGTGTTATGAAAGTAAATCATCACTATTTTCTTTTTAAAAACGATTACTATTTATGTTTTTATTTTAAAAAACAAAATAAAAATGCCCATTATAGTGAAAAATAAAATTGTCTTCATCTATTTGTTATACTTGATATAAAATATTGTTTGATTTTGCATGTGAAAATAATTAAAAATTTCAACAAGATACAACACAGACAGTAGTACATGAGCAACATGTCTTGATAAACGGGCAGACGGCATTTGTCTGCACATTATAGAACTTCCAGTGTCATTCTCAGTATCACACAAGAAATGGAATATTATTACTGTCTAACAGATAGAAATTTTGTAATTGCCCAATTGACAAAGAGTTGCCCATATTATAGCTATGAAAAACACATTTTTGAGCATGGTGATAAAATTTTATGACAGTGTAACTTGCAATAGATCCACAACGGTACGCGGGAAATGAAACGGGATTAAAAAAATAAACAAACAGCGGCGAAAAATGGTCTGATTTGATCTTCTTTTTACGTATCTGCTTCATCTTTTCACCTGTCTTTGTTCACCACCATGATCTGATCTGCTTCCCTTTGGTACCATTTTCTTAGAATCTGACTTGCTCAGGGACTTGATTTCCTTGCTCATCTCTCTGGTCCTACAACTTTTCACTGACTTCACATCAACTTCTGATTTATCATCTTTCAATTCCTTCTCTAGTGGAAGCTTCACATCTGCTCTTCTTGTTCTATGTCCATCCCTCTCACTGCTTTCAGAGAAGGCCTTTCTTTCTCTAACTTCTTTGTCGCCGCTATTGTCGATATCCGGTTTTAGCTTACCATGAGTTTCACTGGTGATTGTTGCCTGTTTTTCAACAGAAATCAGCTGTTTTGCAGTGGAAACGAAACTCGTAACGTTCGAGCCTTTCTCTTGATCGAAGAAGAGGACCTGCACGACAGTTCTCAACGGTAATCGCTCGTTCTTCACGGCATGTGCGCGGACTTCTGAGGATAACTTCTGGCAGTCTAGAATTCGACAGAGGCGCTTTTTATCTGCCTTGCTCAAATCAGGGTGCTCCTGCTTGTCATTGATAGTATGTTTTACCAATGAATGAAATAGGATATATGAACAAAAACTTTTAAGCAATATCTTACCTTCAGATACATGTTTATTGCCTTGTAAAGATCGTCGTGGTTCGGGCGAGCAATATCTGGCAAAGCTTCGGCAAGTTGGGTGACTTTAGATACAGGCATATTGATATCCATCACAATCACCCGAAGATATGAATCCACAAGCTTCCCCACCTTTCTGATGTATCTCAAGAAATGACTGTTTTCGGTAGCCCCAGAATATTGTCTCCGCCACAGCGCCCGTAGACATTCTAACACCGCCACAACCGAGTCAACATCATAGAAGTGTGCATTGGATGTTGACTGTGAAGGAAAGAGCAAGTCACTCACTCTTGCCTCCTCAAACTGCAGACTTGATCTCCGAATTATTTCAGTCTTTGTCATTGACGACACGGCTAGATAGTTGGCTATGTTAAGGAGCCTGAGTAAGAAGCCAACAGAAACCGATCCCCGATCTGAAGGAATCATTCCGACTATTTTTTCGAGAATTTGTCGACTCTTCTCCAAATCTTCTTTGCTGTGAGTAATTTTAGTCTCCGAAGGCTTGACCTTTGCAGTGTCAGGTAGCCAACGACAGGCATAGACGTGCAGGGCTTCTCCAATAAGTTGTGGTGGTAGAATGTATGTAGATCTAACGGCCAAAATTATACAGCGAAACAATTCAATGTCAAGATCTGACAAATCCTCTGTCCACCAATCTTTCGGAACACTTTGATTATTTTTTTTAGTGTAACCTGGTCTCGTATAAGTGTAGGACCATGATACCTGCAAGAAATCATCTTATTATGTCAGTAGCTAAATTCCAAGAAAAATGGATCCTAGACTTAAGTTAGGCCAAGTCTATTCCTCTTTCAACTCAATATCAAGGGTCTGAATACTAATTTTTGAACTTCTCAATGAATAAACATTCGAACTCCCTTGTGAAGGATTAGTAAACTAGTGGTCGAATTTGTCCAAATTCACTAACTTCAACTTTTGGGAATAGTGATAACTTAGTATTAAGAAAGTAAGAATGCTAATTAACCTTTGAATGTGGCATTAGGATTTTCTCAACAACTGAATCAATGCACTTTCTGACAATTCCAACATTCTCGGACCACTCGGGTAGCTTTACTGTGCTTTGCAGTGTAACAATGGTATCCTTCCAGCCAACAAGAATGCACGAGTGGAGGAAAGCCTCGAGCTTCAGAACAAAATTTCCCTTCTCCACTGCTTCAGTCATGCGGAGGAACTTAGCAGCACAGAATGCGGGTACGAGGTTATGGGCACTGATATTGATGGTCATTCCATAACAAAACTTAGCACACAATTCAAAAGCTTCTGCACCACCGGGAACGTCATGAAGCTCAATAGTGGCAATATTAGAATCACCCAAGTCAGGACAGAGATGTTGCAAGAGGCCACACTTGGGCAGAAGCTGAAACTGCAACCAAACAAAAAAGAAAAAATCCCAATAAAGAGGAAATTCTATCTTCATTATTTGCATACTCTGCAGTTTATGTTCATAAAGAGGATCCTTTTGTCTTTAATTACCCATTTCATCTTTTCCCAGTCTAATAATGATTTGTGTCCAGAAACTTCTAAGTTAGAGAAAAACAAAAGTATATAAGGAGTGAAATGCATTAGTATAAGAGCTTAGATATGTCATCCTCAATTATGAACAAAAAAAGAAATAGATCAGTGTCAAGGGCCTACCTTGTGAAGAATGTAACTGATGTTATCAATGCATATAACAATATTGCCAGGGACATCAGAAATAACCGTCCTGCAGTATGATTCATACGTGTTTAGTCAAGCAGGTTTCGGGGGGTTTTTTTTTTTCGAGGGGTGATTCTGAAATAATACCTGCTAGCTGCTTCTGTGTAGAAGGAATCAGGCCTCGTTCCCAATTTCATAAACTTCATTTCTAGAATTGCTTTTTCTTTTCATCTGTCTTTAGTTCCCCACTGTGGCCCTTTCATATACAACAAGCTACATTCAATTCTCAACTACGTTGGCTGAATGAGGTATAATTAAAAAGAACAGCCTACAGCAGAGTTTGCTATTGGAGTTGTCTGTGCTCTACAGTACAACATGTATAGAATAATTGAGTAAAATGATTTGTATATTCTCTTAAACAGTTCTAAACCAAACAGATTCATTGAAATGTACTGCAAAATAAATGCAAGGGTGAAAATAGTGGTTGCGTGCAGCGCATACCACCGTTTCTACAGAAATGTTAGTGAACATTATTAAGTAAAGAAGAAAAAGAAAACATGTGGATTTAGAAATCCATCTATGAAAAACAGAAACTAAGACGAATTAAATTCAATTGGAAAGACAATGGCCAGAACCATCCAACTTGGAAGAAGTCACAAATGGGGGAAAATAAGGGAGGACAATGACTTTGTTGATGCAGGAGCATTGCATAAAGAAACAAACATCAAACATCAATCAGCCCGAACATAAAATAGAAGAAACAAAGACTTTAAAACTTACAAAAAGAAGAGAAGACTAGAGAGGAAGAAGGAGGAGGAGGATTAAATTGAAGTTGCAAAAAGTAATATGGAATTTAAACCAGAGAAAAAGAGAACGGCAATGCCAAAAAAGTGAAAACTACTGTGGTTCCTGGTAGAAAAGAATCCAGTATTCTTTGTTATCACCTATAAGACAAGAGAAAATGTCTTCCAACAATTGATTGTTAATCTGACGTAGCAATCAATCATCGATTGTATTTGCACGGACGAAGGGTGTTAAACAGAGGGTTACAGCGAGCTATCTCATTACTTTTCCAGAAGGGAGAGGTCTCTAGGTTCTTCTCTCAAAGGAAAATACAGTCATATATGGAATATGGGCGTTGTAAGTTCATGTTTTTCTTTTCTTTTCTTTCCAATGTTGATTTGCTAGATTCTCGACAAGGTTTTTGACTTGTTCTTTTTGTCCATATTCTATTGGAAGCATTCCGAAAACGTCCACACCAAGCATAGTGAGGTTAAAGATATTCTTCTGTGTAAAACAGAAGAAAATGGAAGGTATCTAAGCTTAATTGAAGATTCACTTCAGACATTCCTTATTAAGTAAATGGGTTTTTGTTTATATTCACAAGTCAGAAACCCATTTACTTTACCTTACTAATTGACAAAATTACCACCATAACTGAGGAACTAGAAGTAAATTCACGTGTTTCTGCATAAATTAAATCTAGCAATAAGAAGAGCGGGAGAACATTTACCACGGAGACGCATACAAAATGCGGTTGATAACAGTCAGATTCCAGAAAAAAAAAAAAGGAAACGGGAAAAGCTGCAGAGACACGAAACAAAGCCCCAAGTGATCGGACAAAACAACTGAAAAAGCTTCTCTGATTTCAGATTCCACAACACAGCGCCATATGTTATGATAAGAACGCGAAGCAGAAGATGAGAAAGCCTTAATGGTGAAAAGGGTTTGGAAATCACAAGCTAATTTATTCAGATTTTATGATGAAAAATGGGCGTTAAAAATCTACTGGTGAGGCACGCCAAGTAAAGGCAAATTGGGCATTGAGAGCATGGGGACAAGGAGAGGGACATGGGTTTGGAATCTCCTGATTAGTCAACCTAGTAATAATCCAAAGCAACGCTATCATAAACCGCTTGAAGATATACAGAAGGGAAATGTGATGAAAAAGTTAAAGCAGGCAGTCTTTTGACAAAATGGTGTTCTATCTATGATTGAATCCCCAAATAAATAATGCATAATCAAGAAGAAGAAAATTGAGATTCACTGAAATATTTCACATCTACAGTCAATAATTTCACATAAACATTAAAGAAATGGCTAATCCATAAAAAGCTCGCCAAAAAATTTAGTTGAAGTTCACCGAAAGTCAAATTTTAAACAGGGAATCAAGATTATAAAGTGGGATGCAAAAAACAAAAACAATTTTCTGAGGTGGGGCTGGGCCTAGGGTTTAATGCTCTATAGCTAAGGGGGAAAAGGGGGCTTTTCTGGGTCCCTGTGATTCTCGAGATTGAAAGATCGCCAATGGCAGCCTTCATCATGATTCCCCCCACTACCTTCGTTGATTCTTCTTCCATTAATAGTTTGTTGGTTCTTCCTGATCTGCATGTCGGCCACGTGTCGCCGGCTGTATCACTCTGACGTTGGATTACTCCTCCTTTTGTTGGTGGTTTCGGAGGCCAATCGCAGACAACTCTCTCTCTTTCTTTTCAACTTGTGTCGCCCAATTTCTCCATGCGCAAGACGAACTACCGCTCCGCCGCGGCCGCCGGCAATTTCCCGGCGACGGCGTTCGCTTCCGCTGCAAGCAGTAGCGCAAGCTTCGTGCAGAACAAACCCCATTCATCGTCTTTCTTACAATTTCATCGTTGATTTGCTTGCTCAAAATCATGAAGCTTGCACCAATTCGAATGTGATTTATGGCGTCGATGACCCGCCCCTACTAATTTTTACATTTTTTTAATTTCAAATCACATGATACATCAAACTTTTATTTTAATTGTTTAATTCAAGGTAAAAAAGGCAGCAGCCAAGCCCTTTTTTCATTTTTTCATTATTCAATTGGATTCTTGGTAACCTATGTGATGCCCTAAAATTCATAGGGTAGAAGGCTTTAGAGTTTTGACTCAAACTCTACCTCTTATTTTTATAATTTTTATGATTTGGTCCTTTGAAGAAATTATTAAAGTATCATCAACCGAAGTGTATCAAAATTGACCGACATTAATATTTTGTAAAATGTGATGTTATCTTTTTCTTTTTATTGTGAAATGTTGATCCCGAATAAAATCGTCTCATTTTTACGATTGATATGACATTTGATAATCTTAAAATAATTTTATCACTTCATTTCAAGCACAATCTAAAAGTTAAAATTTTATTGTGATTGAGATAATCTCTATAATATATACCAATCAACCCAAATTTTATAAAAATACCACACATATATTCACTTCTCTCATATTGGCCATATTTTTTAAGTTTTAAAATATGATAGGTTGGATAAACATTGGTTTTGTTTTAGTCATTTAATGTTTATAAAAAAGTTCAAATTGATCCTTACAATTATTATTTCTGTTTCTATAAAATTACTTGGTTCTGTGTATAATTATTGTTTCACATTAATGAGAAATTGATTGAACAGATATAATGATTTCGCTTTGCTGATGTTTTTTTATTACTTATTTAAATTGCTGTTTACTTTACTTTTATTATTATTATCATTTGAATAACTCCAATGTGACAAAAAAAAAACATTATAGAATACTAATAATCTATCATGTCATTAATTAGAGGCAAAGCCACGTCATCATTTTATACTTTATACGTCCGTTTAAATTTTTCAAATTTTAAGATCCTCAAATGTAATATATATTCCTTTGAACTACCAAAAAAAAAATGTAATATATAAATAACGGGACTATTTATATTGCCCTCCAAATTAGGCGTGCAGTTGATCAAATATCCATAAAACTATATTACTAGTAATTTAATTAAATAAAACGCTGCTTCTTTTTTTTTTTTTTACGCCGACACAATTAATATCCAAAATCAAAATTGTAAACTATTACAATAATAATAAATAGCGAACCATATATTTAAAAGATTAATTGGTCTAATTATTGAAGTTTAGACATTTCAATCCTTAACCAAAATTGATTTGAAGCAAAACGGGCATGCAATGGCGAGTTGATGACTCCGTATAAAAAAGATTTCCAATTTTCACGTTAACGTTCATTATTGCAAATGCTTATAATTTTTTTAAAAAAAAAAAAAAAGAATATTTGTTGCTTGTATTTTTGTTTATTCTAAGAATACGTTGCTTATAAGTTATTATCATTTAAACTGCTAATTGACGAGATATCTTATACATATGTAAAGATTAAAAAAAAACTTGTATGATATTTAAATTTCTCAACTCTCCTAATTATAATTAGTTTTGAAGAAATAAAATATCGTCAATATCCTTAAATATAAACCACGCTAATATCATATTTTTTAAAAATATATATTTTATTTTCAAATTTTAATTTATTAAAATTAATTTATTCCTTTCACCTAATTTATGTTTGTACTCTTTAACCATTTATTTCAAGTTTATTCCATATATAACAAATACACTGGTTCACTTCTATGTAAGGATTAAAATATTGATATCGACATTTCAATTTTACAGATATATCGTTGAAAAATCGATATCCACAGATATTCAGGTCAACTAAAACATTTATAAAAAGTACGTCAAATTATAGCTAAATTACTTTCACCCAAAATAAGTAATTGTTTTTATTATTAGTATTTATATTCATATTTATTACTAAATAATATTATTTTGTTTATGTTTCATAGATATTTATACAAATATTGGAAATCTCGATTAATTTAATATCGATATCGAATCCTCCAATTTACATATATATTGATGGATATTTAAATCATTGTTCTTATGGCATACAACAATTATTTATTCAAGCTATCAAACCAAAACGCTTAAATATGGATAAATGACAAATCGAGCATAGTCCAATTAATTGAGGGTATCTCCCTGATCAAAAGATCGAAAATTCAAATCATCGCCCTCATATGTTGTTGAACTCATAAAAAAACCTGAAAATAAATGAAAAGGAGAAAAATTTGATGTCAATCTGAGCATAATTCAATTAGTAAAGATATATATTATCGATCAAAACCTCCGATATTCGAATTTATACATTTACATGTTGTATTAATAAAAAAAAATTGATGAGATTGGGAATTAATGATGAGGGTAGTCAAACTCAGCTCAATAATGATGAGTTTATTGATAATTTTGTATGAAAAGGAAAAAGGGGCAAAAAAAAAAAAAAAAGAAATAGATTTTTGATTGGTGGGGGGCAAGCACATAAGAATGTCTAGCTCATTGGGGTATCACACACTTTAATTTGGTTAAAAATTGGAAATGGGTGCTTTTAACATTTAAGGGATAAAAGAGTGGGGCCCTCAGGCAACAACTCCAACTCTAATTAATTATGAATTAAAGTGAGATTAAATTGGTGTGGTTTGCTTTAAGCTTCATTAACAAGGAGCTGCCTAATTAATCAATGCACTGTAATGATGTGGCAAAATAGTGATTACTATGGCTTGCCCTGATTGGCCAATCTGTGGAACTCACCACTGAATTCACAGTGGCTTCTGTGCCTCTATTTCAAGCCATGGCCAAAACCATGCCCACTTGAAGAGTAGTACGAACAATAATTACTTATCAAGGAATATTTAAAAAAAAAAAATAGTATTAAAGTAGTACACATTCTTTTCGTTCACTATTTGACACATCAACCAGTACTATATTATTTTATTTCATAAACCTTATGTCATTATTAAAACATATACGATGAGTAATAAATGGAAGTAGTATGAAAAATTTTCCAATATATTTTTGCTCTTACCAAAAAGAAGAATCTCTATTCTCTATCTAATTATGCATTTCGAATTTTGAACTGTGGAATCCGCGGTAAAGAAAAGATGAATATTTGGGGGAAGCATAAAGCAATTTAGCTCTTAATACAGGATCATTCAAATCGAATCAATATGAGATGTCTATTCCTAATTTTTAATTTGTTTGTTATTCTTTTGAAAATTTCAATTTTTGCCCTTAACGCATTAAAAAATCTGGATTAGATCCATCCATACAAAAAATTGTTACAGTTTAATAACAAAAAGTTGGTGCAGAACATAAATAAAAACTGTACGAGATTAAAGATCATTTGATATACTTAGTTTTGAAAATTAATGTTTCCTAGTATCATTTATGGATTATTTTAGAAAATAAAAACTATGATTTAACATTTTAAAATTGGTTGAATATATATATATATATTAGTTCAACAACATGAAGTAGCAGAAATTTGAACCCACATCATTTTGATCGATAAAACATGCCTTAACCAATTGAGCAATACTCAGTTTGGCTAATAAAATAGTATCTACGACTAAAATAAAATTAAAAAAAACAACAACAACAACAATTGTTGAAATTTTATTTTTCCGATCTTTAATTTAAAGATGCAATATTATAATTGTAATGATTGGGATTCAAACATTTCAAACTTATAAGAATAGTTATTGGTGCCTTAAAGGTTAAGCCAGTTCATGTAGTGATTTTGTAAAAATGTTTTTACATTTGTCTCAAGTCTCGTAGCATGTTTGTGAACAGTGATTATTGGTGAAACAACATTATCACATAATTAATAGTGAAGCAATCTGTTATATTCTTTTTGAAGAAGATTCGTCTAATAATCAAATTTGATCATCTTTTTTTTTTTTTTTTAAATATATATATATAAACATTATTTGTCAATTGAGTATGTCTCAAATTTATAGATTACTATAAGTGTTTGTTTAAAAATCAAATACTCATCACAATCGAG
>JAOANK020000081.1:20584-34841 GCA_026257165.2 Telfairia occidentalis
ATTTTTAGATAATTCAAATTCTTTGGTTACTCCAAAAATAATTTTTAAATTAATCTAATTTTTTTTATAGTTCATTTTATTTGTGAAGAATTTTTCATAAAATACTTTTAATTTTTTTAAAATTATTCAAGAAATTATATTAAACACAGTTTAAATTTTTGATTTTTTTTTTAAAGTGTTCATGGAAAAAATAATTTTATTTCAAAATAATTTTATTTCATAATTATCCCAAACAAACCCTAAGTTGACACGTTGGGATATACGTCAATAATTACTAGATTATATTTAGTAATTGTTATAATTATACCATTGAGTAGAAATGAATAATTATTTGAGATCGCGAAGTGATTTTTTTACTAAATTTTGAAAAGTAAGAAATAGTTGTACATAAACTGTCAGTTTGAAAATTGGCGCGTTTTTCTTCCGCTCTCGATATTTTCACCGTGTGAGGAAGAAAATGAATTCCGAACCTCAGTTACTTTCCCCTGCACCGGCGACGACCAGGAATTTATTCAGCTCTTTCAAGGCGTTTCTCTTCGATTGCAAAGGTATTCGGTATTTCCATATCCGATTTTCAATTTCCCCTTTCTTCCACTCAGAATCGCCGTTTTCGATTTCTTAATCACCAGTGATTTCTCAATTGCACAATGGATATAGTACTGTTCTTCGAAATGGCGATAAGATTTTTGTGGCGTCGCGGACACAGTTGAAATATTGTTATTCTTCGAATCGTAGGCTCTCGTTTCCCGCCTTTAGCTTAAGTTTTTTAGGGAAAGATATGAAACTTCTGTCTCTAACAATTCGTTAAAATCCAAGAAGGCTAGATGCAAAGTAGATTCAGTCCATGGGAATCTCTGAGGTTAGTCATATGAGCCAAAATGCTATCTGCAGTGAACAAACTATACGTATTCCAGAGCAATTCTTGTCCCCACGGCTCTCTCCCTGGTGGCTTTGTATTTTAGGATGAATATTATCGTTGTTTGCCGGCTACTGAGTCATTGAAGGTCAATTTCTTTCTCAGAAAGGATTTGTTTTTCCCCAGCCTGCTTATTATATGCTTTCTATTGCCCTCGATGAATCTAACTAGAAGACAATTTCAAAAGTTGGTCATATGCTGGAAAACTTTTTGAATCAAATTTGTCTTCTGCAGGATCAGTGTTCTTTGATTGCAGTAATTTAAATGGTATTCAAGAGAGAAAAATATGGTCATGGTGGCGTGCTTACAAAGTTCATTACCCCCTTACACATCAAATTTTTAATTCTTCAAGGCGAGGAAGGAATCATAGAAGAGCTGCAGCTAGCTGGATTCGTGGGTCTTGGTGATCACCGATCCAATAACTATAAGTTGATAACTGTCAAGTAACAGCTCATAATTTCCTCAGATAACTTCAAGGTACGAATTACGATATAACCAATTAACCATACCATATCTTTTAATGATTTTTTTTTTCTTTTTGGATGTGTGTTCTGTTCTTACTAATTTTGCACCAAAACGATTTTTGATCTGCATTGCTTTTAAAGTTTTAATGAGTAAATCCTCTTTGCACGCCAAATTTTTAAACCTTCAAGGCGAGTAAGGAGTCCTAAAAGACCTCCTCCAGCTAGCTGGGTTTCGGGCGTCTTGGTGATCCAGTAATCTCTTCAGATACAATTTCAAGGTACGATACAATTATACAATCTCCAAATGATTTAGGCATTCACCCTTCATTCTTGCAAATTTTGGATGACAACGATTTTGGGTCTCCATCGGTTTTAGAGAGTAATCGTCATATGCCTAGTATACTCAGAATGAGGACTCAAAAGTGAAATGCAGGCTGCCACTGCCAGGAATATCCATTCAAATTAAATTCTTACATTACAAGTCTCTGTCGGCATCTTCCAAAGAAGTTCATTCCATAAGGCTAACACCTGGACAACCATCTTCTCCCATTTCTCTCATCATCTTTCTGACTCTTGCTACATCATTCCACCTCCCAGATGCTGCATAAAGATTTGACATCAACACAAAGAATCCCCCATTTCTACAGTTCGAGAAAAGCAACTTCTTCGCTACAGATTCCCCAAGCTTAACTTCCTGGTGAATGCAACAAGCACTGAGCAAAGCTCCCCACACTGCAGAATCTGGATTGATTTCCATGTTCTTAATAAATACAATTGCCTCCTCAAACAAGCCCGCCCGACCAAGCAGGCCAACCATGGATGCACAATGTTGCGATTCGGGCACCATACCAAATTCTTCCTTCATGATTTTGAAGTATTTTTTACCTTTTACAACAAGTCCTCCATGAGTACAAGCAGCTAAAATTCCTGAGAAAGTGATTTTATTGGGTTTTATCCCCTTCTCTATCATTTTCGTGTAGCAGAGGAGGGCATGGTTGTCAAACCCAAATAAACCGTACCCTGAGATCATCGAGTTCCATGAAGCTAAACATGGCTCTTTCATGTTCTTGAACACTCTTTCTGCAAAGTTCATTCTTCCACACTTGACGTACATGTCTATAAGAGCAGTTCCAACAAAACCTTCCAAGTCCAGATTGTTTCTTAGAATACAGGAATGAAGTATCTCCCCAAAATGCAGATTCCCATTTTGGCAACAAGCAGATAGTAAACTAGCAAGTGTAATTGAATCTGGTCCATAACCTGACAACTTCATTTGGGAAAACAAAGCCATGGCATCAATTGATCTCCCTGCCTGGGCACAGCTAGATATCATAGAATTCCAGCTGCTCAGTGTCTTTTCATTCATCTCTTGGAATAAAGAAAACACTGCATCAATATCATCAAACTTCGAGTACATGCTTATGAAACCATTTGTAACCAAACAATCAATAATTAACCCACTCTTTAGACCGTAACCGTGGAAAGCAAGTCCAATGCAAAAGTGATCAGGATATATAATTCCTTGGATTATGCCAACCATTGCAACTGCATCTAGTTTCATGTCTAAATGCTGCATTCGGGAATAAAATTTCACCACAGATCCCATGTCTCCTTTCTCAGCATAGCTTGAAATTATTGCAGTTAATGATACCAAGTTTTTCAGGAGTTGTGACATATAAATCAGTTCTGCTAATCGTATGTTTCCACATCTTACGTATGAGCAAACTAGAGAGGTAACCACGGAAACATTTTCCACAAGACCAGTTTTGGTAGCATAACAATGGATAGAACCTGGATTTACAGTTGCAGACAAGATACTCAACATGGTTACAGAGTTTGCATTGACACTTTCCTCAAGCATTTGCTTGAAAAAAAGCATTGCCTCCACTAAGAACCCATTCTGGCCAAATGCCCCAATCATGGTATTCCAGGAAACTACGCATTTTTCAATCATTTCTGCAAATAAGAGCTCCACCCCTTCTAAATCTGCGCATTTAGCATACATTGATGCAAGAGCATTTTTCACTTGAGAGTCCAAATCAAGGCCAGACTTAATACCTAACGCATGGATGGATTTTCCTTGGACGAATAATTGTTGGCTGCCACAGGAAGGAATTAAAGTTACCACCGTCCTCTGACGAGGGTTAAAGCCCCTTCTGCGCATTTCGACAAATAGTTCGAAGGCATCATGGGTGTATCCACTTCGTGAGTACCCAGTAATCAACGCATTCCACGACACTACATCTTTTTCAGGAAAATCATCAAACAAACGTCGAGCAGCTTTTACAAGACCCAATTTTGAATACAAGTCGAGCAAAGAGGTACTAACATACAAAAATTGGTCAAATCCCCATTTAATGAAGTGGGTTTGGAGCTGATTCGCCTCCACTTTTTCATTCTCAGAATAGGATGCTGAAGCAAAAGAAGAAGATGAAGACGACACAACGAAAGCTTTGATGACTAAGGAGAAGGTGGAATCATTGGGTTTAACCCAATTCCTTAGCAACTGACGGAAAATCAATAAGGGGGGAGTAGAAATTTTGCCTTCGATGTAAGATTTGAATGCAGAATGGAAGCTAGAGAGCGAGAAACTTGGTAGTTGACAAGCCGAAGGTGCAAATTGCATAGTACTGGCCACTGGACGCACGTTTTGGCGGTTCCGCACCTATGGAATGTGCATGGTTTTTTGGCTGTGTGTGTTATGCGAACAACACACGTATGCACTTGTGGGATATTTGGTACATTAATTTAAAGTTTGGTACAAAGATCTAAAGATTATTCTATATAGAGTAGTTTTATTCAAAGATGGTTTAAATTAACTTGGTTAAAAGCTAAACCGAGCATAGCTTAATTGGTTAGATGCATATCGATCAAGAAGTCATGGTTCGAATCTCCCCATCCCACATGTTATTGAACTAAAAAAAAAAAAACTTTAATTGTGCAATTTCAGTGCATTAAAAATTGCCTTGAATCGAATAGTTTGAACACGGTCGTATGATACATTGTGTATTTTGTAATTCATATATTAGTTTAGTTGGTAATGATAGGTTTGACATAAACATTTTCTTTGAATTGATTGCTGATTGTGAGACTCTCTATTATTCTTTCAGGTTCTTAATTCTCTCTAATTTTGTTAAACCAAACATAATGCAATTGGTAAAGATATATCTCTCTGATAAAAAAAGTAGCTCCTACATGTTAAACTCGAAAAAAAAAAATCTCTATTTTTTTTTTTTACAAAATCTTTGTGTTGATATTTTTTAGTTTATCAACTTTTGGGATGCGAGGATTTGAACCAATGACCTCTTGGTCAAAGAAATATGTCTTTAACCAATTTAGTTATGTTCGTTTGGATAATCTTTGTGCTTTTCTTCAACTTTATGTCAGAAAGAAATTGAAATAAGTAAAAATTGGCTCAATACGCCAAGTATACAAAAAAAAAGAATATTTTTCCTTTTTTGGGTAATTAGTAATAAGAAAGCGAGAAGCTGAGCTGAGGTTTCGTAAAAAGGTTTTGGGCTGGGCTTATGGCAAGAGCCAATGAGCGTAAGGGGTAGCAAGCAAAGGAACCCACCATATTTCTTCCAAATCTGAACATTTTGATTTCCCAACATGTCTCTTCATGAATCTGCTTCTCTCTCTCTCTGCCTTTTCCCCCCATTGCTAAGTAATTTCTTAGCCTTTTTCTTAACCTATGAATTACATTTGGAAGCTTTAAGCTCTTTTTATTCATAATATGGCTATCCCACTACCTTTAGCTCCTCAATCTTATACCTCCCCTTTCCAACAAAAGATGCCCACTTCATTTTGTAATGGAAAAGCTTTCTAAAGTCATGAAACATGGAAGAAAGAAAAAAAAAAGTTGACTCCATTTGAATAGGAGAAACTGATTTTCAATCCTTTTATTTATTTGAACATGAACATGATTAGTGCTTTTATCTACACAAACTAATAAATGAAATTGTATTCATAAGATAGCATTCTTAATGAAACCATGAAAGATAATTACTTGAAAAACACACTTCAAACAATAAAACAAAGACAAGAAAGACAAGCCCCAGCCCGCCATAGTTTCCTTCTCTTTCAAATTTGAGAACAGGGTAGCCATGGATTTTACTGCATCCAAGACACTTCGAATAGTGTAGCCTTTGAGCAGGTCGAAGGGAGGGGGAACATCTAAGTTTAACTGAGGAATATATTCCATTGTCAATTTTTTAAACTGTAGATTCAATTACTTTATTAATCAAGCAGATGATGCCAAGTGTCTCCATCTGATTTAACATCCCTTTGTCATCTTTATGCTACTTGGTATTATCAAATAATCAGATGGGATGAGGACCACCATTGCACTGCTTAAAAACTGGCAAACTGCCCCTAACTTTTCTTTTCTTTGCCCCCTTTGAATTATTATTATTATTATTATTTTTTCAAAATGAAGCGTAGGCACGTGGGACAGGCTGAACAGCTCGCACCTCTAAGCATGGAGCTGTGTGATTCTTAAAAACTTTGTTTAATTTATATGTGTATTTGAATTTAAATTGCTAAAAACAATGTTCATTTCGATTTTGTAATAAATTGGCACAGATACGAAGAAAGGAGTGAATAAGCAGCCCGATGAGAAAGCTTTCAATTTGATTGGTTCGAAGCCACTGTGATTATGATTTAATGTATGTACAGTACACAGACA
Source organism: Telfairia occidentalis (assembly GCA_026257165.2). Taxonomy (NCBI): domain Eukaryota; kingdom Viridiplantae; phylum Streptophyta; class Magnoliopsida; order Cucurbitales; family Cucurbitaceae; genus Telfairia; species Telfairia occidentalis. The sequence goes on from JAOANK020000081.1 coordinate 26,652, forward strand.
CTTCCGGTTGGTATTAAAAACAATTAATTTACCAATAAGATATGATAAGATAACCCTTTAATTTATTTTTGTTAAAGTGAGTTTCAAATTCATTTTAAGATTAAGAGAAAAAAGTAATATAAAAGGAGGAAAAAAAATGGAAGAAAAATGAGTAGAAAGAAATTGTTCCTTAAACAAAGTATGGAAGCTTTAGTTAAGATGTGGATTAGGAGACGGTCAGGTCAAGTCAAACCCCACTAATAGTTTTTTTTTTCTTTTTGTGTCAAATGTGATTTTCAGTGGGACTGAATTGTGACTTGAATCGGTAACGCTGTCCACGACCAAGAAGAAACAAACGGAAGTGGGCATCAAAAGTTGATTTGTTGTCCTTTTTTAGTTCTGTGTTACTTGATTAAATTGAAAAATATGTAAACCAATTTTAATGCTTCCCTACTTTACATTATAAATATTTTCTACCTAAAATTGTAGTGAAAATTCACCAAAACCAGTCCAATAATGTTGACAGGGACATGCTTAATTATATTACCTTAAATAAAGATGAAGACATGTTTTTGAAATTAATAAATGCGGTTAGACTAATTATATTCAGTATCTTTTTCTGGGTGATCTTGATTATGATTGTACAATTCCAATTATGCACTTTGCTTCTGTAAGCAGGCACTGGGGGAAAAAAGTTGCAGGAATTTTGGACTATTGCTCTAATTTTCTGAGTCAAATCAAAGTGTTCCAACGCATCCTGGCTTGATTTTGGAGGCAATCAACTATTCTTTGTTGACAAACATGATGAATATATTCGAACATACAACAAAAAGTAAGCTTGCCAAATCCATATTTAATGGAGAAATATACTTTATCTCTACATGAAGTTATTCCTTTTATTTATACTAGCTGAAAAATATCGTTTTTCCGTTTGTTTGTTCTTTTTTTTCCTCCCTTATGGTGTGTGCAAGTTTTTGATGTTGGAAAAATGATTACAGATGAGAAAATTTGTATGGAAGGGTGAAAGGACAGAGGAAATACTCTATTAATGAACTTGAAAATGAAGGATTTTGTGTAAAGGCGTGATAGACAGTGCGGGACCTCAGAAGAAAGTGTTTGGTGACTTGGAATTATTTTTCGTTATAGTTCAAATAACCAATAAAAATTTGGAGTACAAAGAGCTTAACTTTATGGCTTTGACCGCTCATCCTCTCTCTACCTCTCCTCCTTCTGTTCTAATCCATCAAAACCAGAGCTAAATCCATTTTTATTACTGTCTTCTTCTCCCACTCTTTGCCTGCTCTCTCTCTCTCTCATTTCGTCGAGGACTGAGCTATTTGGAGACATCTTTCTACAGCACTCCTTTTACGCTGTCAAGAAAAGCAAAGCCGCTCAACTCCAGTCCTTGAATTATTTTTTTTGGGGGTATACTTTTCGGCTTCTCTCGATTTGCTTTTTGGTTTCTTGCCTTGGTTCTTCAAGGGTCTGCATCGCCTTATCTTCTTGTTTTCTTTCTCGCATCTGGGTCGCGACCTGGCTTTGGATCTGTGATGGGGTTTCACTGAAAACTGTGGTTCAGTGAGAAAGATCTGGCTTTTTGGTGCTCATAAGTTCATATTAGTCGTCGATCATGTTTATGGAGTTCGTTTAGTAATTTCGATTTAGTTTAGACTAGTTGAAATTGTACCTAGAAACTGCATTTACAATTGGCTATGTTGGTCGACTAATTTCGATTTGGTGGTCATTTCATCTGTCACTTTTTCTCTCAAATTTTTCATTGCCTTTGATTTTTTGCTTTTCGGACATCTTTTTTACCCTCTGGATATTTTTCTTTTCTCGCATCTGTTCCGTTTGTGTGGGTTATTTAATTCATTTTTCATGATTTTTCATAGATTCGTTGCTTTCGGTGGGAAGAATTAGGATGGGCTCTTAATGGGAGATAGAATGGTCCGGAAAACAATTGCTGAGCGATGAACCCTTTGAATCTGATTCATTCTAAGATTCTTTAGTAGTCTTATGGCCTCAATTGCTGGTTCCAAAGCTTCCTCAAATCAGCCACAAAAAGCAGCCAATGGTGAAATGGTTAATGGGAAGGATGCCAGGCCCCTACCTCTGCAGTTTTCGAAGTTAAATAAACCTGAATCAGTTACTTCTGAGCAGTCTAAATCAGTTCATAGTATCTCAAAGCAAGATTTGGAAATATCTTCCAACACAAAGTCACCAGTATCGAATCAAAATGGATCTGTTAAGTCGTTGACTGAAAATTTTAATTTCAGCATTTCGTCACCTGGTCTGAAACAAACATCAACCGAAATAGATACCGCCCACAATGAAGCTAGATGCTCACCTGGAAGCTCACTAGACCAAGAGAAGAAAACATCAGAATATGGAAGTGTAAAGAGCAGTTCTTTTTCCGCCAAAGTAAGTGATGGGACTAGCAGTCTTACCAAGACCAGTGGAAGTGCTAAGGTTAGTGACCATGGTAACTTTGTTGAGAGTGGCAAGAGCAGTATATGTAGAGGGAGCACAAGCAGCGATGTAAGCGACGAGAGCTCTTGCAGTAGTTTTAGTAGTAGTATCAGTAAACCTCATAAAGCAAATGATTTGAGATGGGAGGCCATTCAAGTTGTTCGCACAAAAGGTGGGGCGATGGGATTAGGTCATTTTAGACTTCTGAAGAAGTTGGGATGTGGGGATATTGGGAGTGTCTATCTCTCCGAGTTAAGTGGAACCAAATGTCATTTTGCTATGAAGGTTATGGATAAAAATACTCTAGCGAGTCGTAAAAAACTGCTTCGTGCACAGACAGAAAGAGAAATACTTCAATCTCTTGATCATCCCTTCCTTCCAACGTTATACACCCACTTTGAGACGGAAAAATTCTCATGCTTGGTGATGGAGTTTTGCCCTGGAGGAGACTTGCACACTCTAAGGCAGAGGCAACCAGGAAAGCATTTTCCTGAGCAGGCAGTGAAGTATGTTAAGAGTACTCACATACTCAATATATCTTGCAGCTTATATATCGTTTTATTGGATTCTTCCCATTCTTGCAACTTATGCTTGCCAATGTTATGCTTGAGTTCATTGTCTGAATCTGATTTAATATATCCTGCAGAAGAATGTTGCACTTAGAAATCATACCCTAGATTTCATGTTTTATTCTGATTCTCTGTTCTGTATGTCAACCGTGTTTTTGTTAGACTTGGTCAATGCAAAATTGCAAACAAATAAGTATTTCTGCTTTTTCTGCCAGTATCACAAATATAAGTTTATCACGTTTCCTTCCCTTATAAAAGATCTGAGGAAGTGTCTTTGCCCATTCCATTTGCAGCTAACGACTTTTTCCTCAAACATATCCTAACTTGCCCTTACTGGATGAACTACCTCAACAGCCATTAGGTCATCTGATAAGGGGTTGCATATGCAGTGATGCAAATTACTGATTCTCTTGCTGAGAGTTCCTATAATAAATTACCTTCTTCTTAATCAAAATAGAAAATCTACAAGTTATTCTGGTTTAGAAGAAAAGGTTGGTGCAACATGCAAAGGCTACTGTCCTGGTGTACTAGGATTTCTCAATGATTTCTGCTCAAATTTTCACTTTAAATACTAAAGCATTCATCAAGGACAAACACAAACGCCACATGGTTATTTGTCATACCCTCATAAATGCAATATAGCATTTTGGATAGCAGGTTTAGAATGGCTCCACATATGCAGCAAGAGTGGTTTTCTGCGTGATAAAGAAACAGTAGTGCTACCATCAGAGTCATCTTTTGGGTAATTACTCCAGGAATGAAAAGTATGAAAAGTTCATTTTTTGTGTGTATGTGGTATTGTTATTTTCAAATTTTTGCTTGCTGCTAAATAGAAGTTCTGTTTGAACGTTTGTATAAGTTGTTTCTGGATGAGAAGTAATATACCACAATAAAAAAGCTACAACCGAAAAAAAACGGGCAAGGAGGATTCTTAGAATCAGTAGCCTAGAATTACATGAACATATTAAGATCTTTGTAGCCAATTTGAATTTGAGTATAGCTTAGTTTTTTTGTATTAGAAAGTATAGTTTAGTGAATAAGGGACATATTACCTTCTATGAGGTCGATGATTCAATCTCCACCCTCGGACCTTTTATATAAGATTAGATGATTTCATGGGGTTTATGCTATATTTCCTTGGTCTCTACTCTAGTTGAGAGGTCTTGGCTAATTTTCTTCCCTTGTTTTTTGTACTTCAATTTTCAGAAGTCTGAGCCTGGATTACAACCTTTGGTTACACTCATCTTATATCTAGTGTGGTGGTAGTATTTTTACATGTCCAGGCTTAAGTTTCTGTGTCCTCAGGATATGAGTTCAAACTCCATGTTGCTACCCTACTTGAGATATTAAAATCCTATGAGTTTTCTAGTAACCAAATGTTCTAGGTAGGTAGGTTGTTCGTGAGATTAGTCGAGGTGCACATCAGTTGGCTCAAATTTGGAAGATATAAAAAAAGTATTTGAATATGTTCTCTGACTTATGCTGCACCTAATCTTTTGCCATTTCTTAGTAATAATAGAACGTGGGCATTTATATTGCAGTCCAGTCATTAGGTAGCTGTTATTGCTTATAATGGCCCATTTTTTTCATCAGACCTGATCTTCCAAACAAAAGCAGAATGGCTCAAGTACTATAGCCCTTATTGTACTCTCGTCATGTTGAATTAACATCTGTTATCTCTGTCATAGCCATATTTGCATATATACGTTGACTATGATACTGAATTTTCCTCTTTGTTTGATAATACAGATTCTATGTAGCAGAGGTTCTTCTAGCACTGGAATACCTGCACATGCTTGGGATTGTGTACCGTGATCTTAAGCCAGAAAACGTCCTTGTGAGGGAAGATGGACACATAATGCTTTCAGATTTTGACCTTTCTCTCCGTTGCACTGTCAGTCCGACTCTTGTCAAAAATCTCTCTGCAGAGTCTGAGGCTTTAAGAAAGAACACAGGTTACTGCGTGCAGCCTGCTTGCATTGAGCCTTCCTGCATCCAACCATCTTGTGTAGTTCCTACAACCTGCTTCTCGCCTCGCCTCTTTTCTAGCAAGTCGAAAAAGGAAAGGAAACCCAAAACTGAAATGGGAAATCAGGTCAGCCCATTGCCTGAGCTCATTGCAGAACCAACTGATGCCCGATCCATGTCTTTTGTTGGAACTCACGAGTACTTGGCACCTGAGATCATCAAGGGGGAAGGCCATGGAAGTGCTGTAGATTGGTGGACTTTTGGAATTTTTCTATACGAGCTACTATTTGGTAAAACTCCTTTCAAGGGGTCTGGCAATCGAGCTACATTATTCAACATTGTCGGTCAGCCACTTCGGTTTCCAGATGCACCGGTTGTGAGTTTTGCTGCAAAGGATCTCATAAGGGGATTGCTAGTGAAGGAACCACAACACAGATTGGCTTATAAACGTGGAGCAACTGAGATCAAGCAGCATCCTTTCTTTGAAGGTGTGAACTGGGCATTAATACGTTGTGCTACTCCTCCTGAAATCCCTCGGCAGGTCGAGATTGAGAGAATACCTCATGCAGTGGCATCAACCAGTGAAAAGGCCGTTGCTGTTGCAGTTGCTGCAGATAAAAAAACTTGTGATAATTATCTTGAGTTTGATTTCTTTTAGAGAGAAATCCATTCGCGTTATAGAGGTTGCTTTTCAATGAAAGCCTGCCTAAAACATTCCCCTGTATGGCAGTGGGACTAGTGAGGAAGAAGCCTATTGATAGAATGATGAAACGCTGTAAGTTTGTATTGTCTGTTGACAGTTTCAAATTGATGTTGCACAAGTATTGGAATGGATTCTTTGCTTTCCTCTAAAGGTTTGACTCTTGAGAACGTACATTTTTATCTATTTTCAGCATCAGGATCCAGACTATCTTACCAGTCTCCATAGGACAATCAATCTTTTGCATTCATCTTCTCTCATTAAAGTTCATTTACACAGAAATCAAAACACAAATTTTGATCCTTTATAGGTCCAAGAACATCAGTATCATGAAAGCTACACAAAATTAGGGACAAGAGAGCTCTTAATGTATGTACTTGATGTACACGTTACTCAGACAAACTTAGTTTTAAAACACATGCAAGAAATTGAATTGTTTCTTTGTTCTTCAGCTACTGTAATACTGGTGTTAGGATCTTTATCCTTTGAGCTATCGTCGTGGTAGCGAGGAGAAGAGAGAGGAGAGGGCGACCCATACCGAGCCAACTGGTTGCTCGTTTCTTTCCCTTCACAAACAACCTTAACCTCACAAAATCCCCGAGCTTTCTGGAGTATCTCATTAGCTATTCCACTTCCCCCTCGAGATCTCAACTTCCTGAAGATTTCCGAGAAAACAATGAAACAAAAACTTGAGTATATCGAGTCTGAGTGGATGAGTTTGCCTTGACATCGAGAAGAAGGTACCTGGATTTGTTGACTCCAAGGACTAGCTTCCTTATGTTGAGAATTGGTATAACATCCAAAATAGCCCTTGCCACCATGTCACTCTCTATGAGCACAGTGTCTGCCTTAACCTGTTCCATTAATAATTGAGAATGAAAACAAATCACATATTAAGATTAGGAAACAGTAATTTTGTACCTTAGCAGCAGTACAGTAATCAATGAACTTCTGAAGAAGATCCTTTCTTTTGCTTTCTTCTTGAGCTACATAGATAGCCACTTGTTGTTTACTCACCTGATTAATTGGGATCTTTCCCACTGTCATCACAGAAATGAACACAGATTACTCGATCATTTCTCAGTAGATTGTTGTACTTAAGAACTAACCACAAATACTAATCTCCTGTTCAAAAGTTCCAGTTGTCAAGAAGAAATAGAGCTGAAGCTTTTTCCCATTCAAAAATATGAAACTGTTGAAGATACGCATGCGCACAGACCAGTAACGAAGAAGAAGAAGAATCTGAAAACGGAAGTGTCAAATATAACAACAGCAGAGCAGAGATTCTCTGCAAGCAGTAAATCATCTCAGAACTATTCCCACCGTGTCAAATGGCCACTTTCTAACTTAGAGCTAATGGTCCAGACATGGGGCTTTGACCATATCTACTCTACCCTAAAGTAGAGAAAGAAAAAGATAAGAGTATATGGGGCTTTGACCAAAACTTTTTCTATCAAAAAAGAAAAAGAAACAGAGAAACAGAGAGTTTAGAAATTACATGGGGTCGGAATGTATCGTGTCTCAGGGAAGACATGTAAGAGATAGACGACAGTGGTGGAAGTTGTAATGGCGTTCTTGAGCGTCCATTGAAGCGCTTCGATGCTGGAATCGCTTTTTCCCACTCCAACATAAACGCAATCCTCCCATTTCAAAGCATCCGACGATAACGAACACCCACCACTATAATCTTCCCTAATGCTCTCCATGGCCGCCGCCGCCGATACCATTTTCCGTTTAATCTCAAACTTCTCGGTCGAATCCTCTTCCTCTATCTCACTCGTGCTGCTGATGTACCTGTAATTGCTGAATTCGCTTCCGAGCCCTTCACCGGAGCTCGTCCCTTCATCGGAGTGAAAGTACCTGGCCTCCGCCGGAGATGGCAACGCCGACATGGTGGGTGGAAATCAGAAATTCTGATTGTCGAATCGGGAATCTAAAAAATCCTGTGGTGCAAATTGTAAAGGATTTGGGGGAAAGAACAAAGCAGAGCAGGTTCAATATGAGGCGAAGAAACAGAAATGGAATCAAAGTTACAAGTACAACCCTGACGAAGAAAAAAAGAAAAAATATACCTTTCTTGGAGGCTCCGATTTTCCACTGTGTTTGTTGCAGTTTTCCAACTTCTGGGAGTAATGTTTTTTTGGCTTAGAATAATACATTTCCTTAAACCACTTTGGATTGAATAGATAATAAGAGCGAAGGTCAATAGTAAAGAAATTGAAGATTCAAGCTATGGTCGTTACTTACTTAGGAAGAGTTCTCTTGACAACGATAATATGATCAGACGGTTGTTCTTTAACCATGGTTGATAAGTTAGATTCGAATACTCACGAGGAAAAAAAAAAAAAAAATCTAAAATAAAGGGATGGCTTTGGTCAATTTCTTCGTCTTTGACTTTCTCCCACTTTGTTGGTAAGGTCCTCTCCCCAACATTTTTGTGATTTGTGAAATACATTTTTCTCTTCTAAAATGCATTTTAAATATATATATATATATATATATATT
>JAOANK020000081.1:35230-49655 GCA_026257165.2 Telfairia occidentalis
CTCCCACTTTGTTGGTAAGGTCCTCTCCCCAACATCTTTGTGATTTGTGAAACACATTTTTCTCTTCTAAAATGCATTTTAAATATATATATATATATATATATTTAAAATATCATTGCAAAAAGGGTAGCGAAAATAGATCTGAGCCTAAAACATGCAAGACGAACCGTCATTGTGAGCATTGTTTTGATTGACATATTTTTTTCTATCTTTACTTTACTTTTAATTTTAATTTTAATTTAGTCTAATAAATATATAAATGGAGATTAAATTGTCTAAAAAAATTAATAATTACTTTTATCCACAAAGCTATGTTTGAATCCATGAGTATAAACCTACATCGTTATTTTCAAAATAAGTTATTTGAAAGTCCATTTTCTTAAACTTGCTTTAAAAAAATGTATAAAAATAAAATAGATAAAATGGAATTGTAGGTCAAAATTAATTTTTAGTTTGTTTTGATCTTTTACTTTTATACTATTTCACTCTCTATATATTTAAATAAGTCATTTTGATTTATGTACTTTTAACAAAGTTTATAAATAGCATTGCATGTAAACTTCTGGTTGTCGATGTCATTCAATGTGACGCCACATAAATATTTACATCATTTATATCCAAATTTATCAGATGGATATGAATTTAGAGTAAAATATAAAGCTGAAAATAGATTATTTTATTATGAGAAGTAAAACTGTATAAGTAATAAAGAGTAAAGACTAAAAATATAATTTATTTAGTCAAGATTTGTTCTATACAAAAAAAATTCTTATACCCATGGCACTCTCCTTACATCATTAAAATTATCAAATTCTTAAAGTAAATATGTTAAAGTATAACTATAAACAGCAATATAAACCAACTGGTTAAAACACATATTCTCGACCATACTCTTTACGATGGTAGTAAAAATTCATAATCCATTACGCTATATTCGGATTGATTATCCATGTCAACTATCATCAACCAACTAAAGGAATATATTTTTTACCAAAAAATTGAAAGGTTCTAACTTTCATCCATAAGTTGTTGTATTAAAAAAATAACTAAAAATACTAAATTGATATATACAAAAGTTTAAGAAATAAAGACGCAAAACACTAAAATTGAAAAATATGGAACTTTAATAATATAAGATCATATAGATAATAACGAGATTCATTTTTTCCCAAGGGGCATGATAATAATCAGATTTTTTTTATTTTATTTTAATAAGTATTATAATGAGAATTTAAAGTATGCATGTATAGGATAGTTCATTTTTAAAATTTTATTATAATCTTATGTAATAAGGAATTATAAATAGAACACCACAGACGTAAGTGGCTGTCAAAGTTGACATGTTGGCAAAATACCAATGGAATATACGAATATGTGATAATTTCCACTTATAATATTTCAATAGTTTCTCTAAAGTCAATGTAATGATTTAATTTTCAATATTTTATAATCCTTTCTAGCATATTAACATTGTTCTGAGACTTTAAATTTACATTAAAAAAAAAAACGTTTTTCTTTCAATATTTTATGAAATTATCAATTTTGAACAATCATTAGTGATTACAAAATTCCTTTTAGACAATAGTTCCAAATTTTTTAAATTTTGACATAGATGATTTGATTCAATCGATAAATCATGACTCGTCTTCGATTTAACTAGAAATTAGATTAATGTTATGATTTTTTTTATAATGTTAATATAATGTTATATTGTAGCATATAAATACATGTAAGTAACCTAAATGAATAAGTTATTTTATAATAGCTATTTTGTTGAGGCTCTTACAAATTTGAGAAGCCCAAGTGGAAACTATCGGGCCAGTATGAGTGGGCTTCCATGAAGCCCAATTGAAAAGGAATTTTTAAGCCCTAAAATGGGACCGGCCCAATTATGTTGGGTAATTGTGACCCATCGAAGGAAAAAAAAAGTCCAGAAAAAAGGGTTATCCCAATAGAAGCTGATAGAGTATGCAATAGAAGTTGTGCTAAAATAGTCGATTTACCACTAGCCGAAGTTACAAGAAAACGGATATTTTTAATTGCCTTGAAAATTTATCAAGTAAAAATAAAAACCCAATTTTTTTTTTTTTAATTGTTTTTCAAGTAAAGCTTTAATTTAGAAATTGATAGAGAATTAAAAAAGAAAGAATGAATAAATGAAAACAAAAAATCATTTCCAAATATACCCTTTTTTTTCTTCTTAAAAACAAAAAACCACGAACAGGAACAATATCGTTACTCTAATAAGTTCTAAAACAATAAATCTCAAGAAAAATGTACTATTATATTCTCATCCGTGTCAACCATTAAATACAGATATTAAGTATTATATTATCCACTCATTTAAATGAAAAGCTTAGTAGACACTAATTTATTTGATAATTCTTAAGATTAAAAAATACTTTATTTTATATATATGTCATGTTGATTGAATTATTCGCTTCATCTCCTTTTATGAAAATAGGAAGTAGTTTAGTTCGCACAAATTTAGATGAGATTCATAAGGCTCATTCACCAATCCTTTCAAAAGTGTTTGTACACCTAAACCACATTTGTTATAGAAACCTTTTTTAAAAGAAAAGTCACTTTCGGTTTGGTCTACTTTTCTACTTTAAAAAAAAAAAAAAAAAAAAATTAAACTTGTTCATTGCATGTTTGTTCTTTTACTTTTCAAGCCTTAAAAAATACATTTGGAATTTTTGTTCAATTTTAAAAGCTATAACTTTTTCGATTGTGTTGTTTTGGTACAATAATAGGTATAGGAAAAATGAAAATTGAACAGATTTTTTTTTATTTGTAATAAAGTATTAAAAAAAACTATATTCAATATTATAATCAGATTAGTTTATAATATCCTAGAAATGGAAAAAATAAAGAATCCATAAGCAAAATATAAAAGTTAAAATATTAATAAAATGATTTCGTAGGTGAGACTTGTAAATTTTTTTTTTTTTTTAAATGATGATTTTGTTTATGAAAGGATGATGTTTACCTAAGTATAACTCAACTTATAAAAGTATATATCATCGACCAAAGAAGTATGAGGTCCACCAAGAACGAGAATCTAATTGTATACAATATTATAGACTAAATATACGTTTTAACTCCTAATATTTAGTGTTTTTTCAATTTTCTCTCTAATGTTTAAAAAATTCTAATTTAGTATCTTATATTTTACATTTTTGTAATTAAATTTTGATTGGTTGATAATAAATTTTCTTAGCATGATATTTAGTTGCAAAAATTTAGAAGAGAAATTAGGTCACTAAAAAGGATTTTTTTTTTATTCCTTTACCAACTCTTAAGAAACTAAGAAAACATTCTATTTCTTTTGCCAACTCATTAAGGATTTGTTTGGCATGACTTTTAAATTATTTATGGATAGAAAAAAAAATGTTTTTTTTCCAATATTAATAGCGTTTGGTAAAAATTTTGAATAGTATTTTTAATTAATTAAAAATGCTTTTTAGAATTTTTAATAATAAAAAATAGTTTGAAAATATGTTAAAACAAATAAAATACATTTAAAGCTTAATTGATATCATTTGAGAATAGTATTGGACTCATAGAATAAAATAGTATAAAGTACTACCGAAGTGATAGAAAATTTTCTAAATACTGAATTTGTATTTACTATGTGAGTTAGTTTACCCTAAACTACAAATGTGTTCATATCACGGCCACGTGAACTCATGTTATATTATAAATCTACAACACAAATATAGATTACATAGATGCAAGTTTCCATAACCAACTATTTAATATACATTTTTTTTTTCTCCAATCTACCAATGAATCCAATAATCGCAAACCCTTTCTGAATTACTAAACATCTCCACGAAGTTTTCTCCTAAATACTTTAGGATCCAGCAAGGAAGGGAATAGGCATTTTCCTTGCACTTTTACTTTTCAAGAAAATTCCCACTGTTTTCCTTTCCCCAATTAAATGGCCAGAGAGAATAAGAAGAAAAAAAAAGGGTGGGGAAAAAAACGACCAGAAATCAAATGGTGAAGGATACGTCTAACGACCATTTGGACGACTGAGATTGAATGTTTGTGGTCTATATTTATTAGTGGAGAATATTGAAAAAGAATTACAGAAGCGAAAACTGGAAACAAACCAGAGCCAGCAACTTCGACACGAAGAACCCATTCAGAACGTTAACTCCTTTTTCCTCTTCTTCGCTTCATTTTTTAAGTGTCATTTTGAGAATCCGACACACACTTTCCAACTTTTCCCAATCAAGAAAAAAGACGATGACTTTTGCGTCAATTGCACCACCATTGACAAGGACAGAGTCACAGTGAGACCTTTATAGTATTTAAACCCCAGCCTGGCCTCAAGGGAGTATGACTTGTGAGATCTTAGCCTCACTTTCTTGTTCGGACTCTTTTTCTAAGAGAGAATTCTGTATTCTGGCATCGTCATTCTCAAGCTTCAGTTTTGAGTCCTGCACAGAGACAGAAAAAAGAAGAAACTTTGAGGAGTTGCATTACCTCTTTGCTCTGATTTTCTATCTTCTTGGGATCGACGAAATGGGTATCAATTCTCAGGAAGCGATCAAGAAGCTCAAAGCTCTGATGGATCAAGGTCGGATGATCAACTCTGTTTTCTTACTTCAATTTCAGTTATGAAAACTTTATTCGCTGATACTCATTTGATCTGTGTCTTTTTTAATTGGAAAACTGCAGTTGATCAGCCATTGAAGAAATCCTTCCAGGTTCACCAACCCTCTTCTTCAACTTTCTCCCTTCTCCCTCTGTATCTGATCTAAGAGTATAAAATGCTGTTACTTCTGCTGATTGATATGTTGGGTTGAAGCCCAGTTGAAATTTCAAGTTCAATTCAATGACATCTAATGGTCTATTTGCAGAATGCTCATCAAGGATTCTTAACAGAAACGTTGGAGCGTTTCCTAAAGGCACGAGAGTACGATGTCGGCAAAGCCCATAAAATGGTTAGAAACATGTTTACGGTTCAACTTCTGTAAACGTCAAACTGTAATATGCATTACTAAGATAGCCCCTTATATGCTCACAAACCATTCTCTCTGATGTTCCAGCTGGTGGACTGTTTAAAATGGAGGATAGAAAATGAGATTGACAAGATATTAACGGTAAGTTTTTGTACCGCTTGTTCACTGCGATGGCCCCAAATTCTTTTGTTGACATCCTTTTATTGTCTGCAGAAGCCTATAGTTCCTGCTGATGTCTACAGAGCAGTGAGAGATACACAGCTCGTAGGACTTTCGGGTTACTCGAAAGAGGTCTGAGTTTTGTTCATCAATGTCTGTCTCGTTAAATAGCAATCTTACTTTGAATAAAACACTTCCCTTGTTCTAATGAGATTTTCATGACCTGCCCGATTTTCTGACCTGAAACTTGTTCTGTTTCACTTTAGGGCCTTCCCGTCTTTGCCATTGGTGTTGGGCTCAGCACATTAGACAAAGCACATGTAAGTATTCAGGTTCAGTTCATTAACGTTCCATACGAGTGATTCACCCTTTCTGTGAATTCCGATTCCACGAACAGCAGCCTAGATTTTTAAAATCTGAACGTCAAAAACCAGCGAGAAATTGAGAAGTTTGTCGAGTTTACTAACCGATGTTTCGATGTCTTCACAGGTGGACGACTATGTGCAGTCGCACATACAAATCAATGAGTATCGGGATCGGGTTATTCTGGTGAGTTACCGAAATTTGGAATTCAACAGGGGCTCCTCCCTTCAGTATCATTAACTTGTATATTTTCGCTGTAGCCTTCCGCATCCAAGAAGTATGGACGGCCTATCACCACCTGTGTGAAGGTTTTAGATATGACTGGTCTGAAGCTTTCGGCACTCGCCCACATAAAGGTATTCTCTTTTCCTATAATTTACTCCTATAGTTGTCAGTGCAGCTTAAATTTCTCTACGTAGATCTGATTCCATTTCTTGTGGTTCTGATTCGTCTAAATTAATGACAAATCGGCAAGATAAGATCACAAAGTTATTTTTGATTGTTAAGTGGAGGATTCTTGTTGGTTTGAATCCCTGCCTCACGAATTTATTTCATATCAGACGCGCGCCACTTTGAGTAGGGGAAAAGAGAAGAAAAGAAAAGATTCAAAGCATTTAAATTTGTTTATAAAATCTGTTGTTCGGAAGAATTTTTTTCTGACCATTACGTTAAAGCAAGACCATAATGGTGAGAGGCATATTCTCAATACTAAACTAAAGCAAAGTGGAAAGAAGGCTTATGTATGAGTTTTTATACCTTAAATATGCAATTTATGACTAGCAAATCGAGGATTTTGCGGATCCATATGATCATTCAACCAGCTGCTCCTGGTTCATGTTTCTGCAGTTATTGACAATTTTATCAACCATTGATGATCTGAACTACCCAGAGAGGACAACTGCTTACTACATTGTAAATGTACCTTACGTCTTTTCATCCTGTTGGAAGGTAAGCCATTAAAGGGATTGATCTTGGTCGATTTTGTTCCATGTGTGTTGCAGTAATTTAACGTTGAACACCTATCTGATGCTTAAAGCCTTAAAAAGTCATATAATCTTTTTGATATTGTAGGTTGTCAAGCCTCTCTTACATGAAAGAACAAGGAAAAAAGTTCAAGTGTTACCAGGCTGTGGGAGAGATGAGCTGCTGAAGGTAAGCCCTGCATCATTTAAAGAATGTCTGTCAAAATGGCTGACCCCTAATCAAGCAGAAAAGTTCTTTTTTGGCCTGCTTAATTATACTGTAAATGGACCATTACATCTGTTTTTTAATATAAAAATAATTTGACATTTGGGTTGACAATGGAAGGAAGAATCAAGTTTTCCGAGACTTTCCGAAGAAAAAAAAGTTAAGGCATATATGCTATTGTTAGACAATTAAGAGTGGCAAGAGTAATGTTAGATGCTAGTGGGGAAAATACAATAATCAAATAATGGGATTCCCTATCGCATGCAAGTGATGATGCTTTAATTATTGTCTATTTCTTGCAGATAATGGATTATTCATCTCTTCCACATTTCTGCAAAAGAGAGAGCTCAGTGTCCTCCCGATCGTCGGCTCATCATGGAGGCAAAAATTGCTATTCCTTGGACCACCCTTTTCATCAACAGCTATACAGCTACATCAAGCAGCAATCCTTGTTCACTGAACCTGTTGAGCCAATTAGAAAAGGATCTTTTCATGTGAATATTCAGGTGCCAGCATCAAAAAGCAAAGGGACGGCTAAAACTATTGAATCTGAGTTACGGAAGTATAAGAATGGGCTTTCAGAAACCCTGACTGAACTCGAAATAATGTAGTGATTAAAGCAAAGGCTGAGATGGACTTCTTTCATTAATGGTACCTATTCCTTCATTGAGGAGAAGATGGAAAAGGGAAATCTGGTTTACTGATCCTAACATAACACTATGGCCCTATGGACGGTCCCAGTTAAATGTTGGCAGCATCCAAAGTCACGCTGAAATTCACCACCACAGGAATTCAGTTTATATATATGATGTATCTTGAAATGTGCCTGGTCGAAATATAAAGTTAACTTCTTAATATATAAGCTTTTCATGGCTAATGTTTTTGTTTCTCACTTGATTTTATAATATCAAATATTAACCACAAAATTACTTAAGTTCAAAGCCTGTAGTTCCAAAATCTAAGCTATTTCAAGTACTATTTATAGCGGTGTAAGTGGCACATAGGTCGATGAATTTGATTTCTGATAGTTGTGGACTGTAGTTGAAAATGAAGAATCAGTAAGCATACAAAATGTAATAACAAACCGCGAAGCGCATATCACAGATGAGCCGAGTTTGAAACTGGTGCTCTTCCACCTTACATTGATCTAGAGAGAAATGTACACGATAAACAAGGAAAAAGCATACCAAAACAAATGGAGGCCCTCTCCAAGATACAGCCACTTGGAGAAGACGAAGGCCGTTTCTCTATGATGATCCTGTATTAACTTCAAAATCAATCAACAACGTGCCTGAAAGTAAGGTTGATGCGGGTTGCCTCTGCCTTAAGGCGCTTAGGCACCGAATGCATCCAGTCTCGTTGAGTATAGCCTTTCATAACCAAAAGTGAACCATGCTTTAGAACGAACGAGTGTGTATCAGCCACACCATTTTTCTTAGATTTCTTGCTTGGAGGTTCCTCATCATTTCTTCCTGGAGCCAGATCAAATAGACGATCAGACGGAACCTTTTGAAGTGAAGAAAGCAATTGAGCAGCAAAAAAACAAGATTTACGAAAACGAGCTTTTCAATATCTGAACAGAGACAAAAGAAAAACAGATGAAATAGAGCGAATACTTTGAGAAGTTTTGTTGGACTTCTTTTTCAACAAGAAATCTCGCTCACATCCAAACGATACCGAAGCAATCTCCTGGTTCAATGCATACAGTTTCTCATCATCAGAATGCCAACCCACGTAATCATTACCACCCTTATACCTGTTCAAGAGTAAGCTATTAAAACTACTCCCGGGAAGAGCTTCGTGGACCTTCACAGAGAATATTGAAGAAGGCATTAGGGGCCACTAGTAACGAGAACTTGTACCAAAAGAAGCCAAAATTAACCTGATAGAGAGATTGAAACAAAAAAAACAAAAAAAAAAAAAAAATCTTACAGCATCCAAAATGTCCTTAAGAGGAGGGAAATCATCCCAAGTATAGGCATCTGGTTTATACCCACTATAAGTTAATGTCGTCAATCCTGGACTCGCAACATAGCAAGTATCTCTAGGCTGCATTACAAAATTCAAACTTCAATCATACCCTCAAATTCTCAATCGCGTGAAACATGGTAAGATCCTTCAGAAAGAAAGCAAAACCCAAATTCTAAAAAAGCGGATGGCGGGAAAGAAGAAAAATCATCTAAGACAACAACAGTCAAATGTTAATCTTCAAATTTCTAATTAGTTTGACAACGAACTAAAAAGAGAGAACAGAACCGAGAAAGGGGAAAAACCTGAAGGACGGAGCGTCCGAAGACGCGAATGGTCGGCCTGGTCCATGGAATGCGTCGATTGAGGAAATCGAACCACGTCCAAGCCTGGTCGGAGGACACAAACTTGCTTATGTATACGATTTCGCTTCCGTTTCCGAGATCCAATGTCTGTCGTCTTCCTGAATCAATAGGACGAGGGATCGTCGTCTCCGATTCTGAGTCGGTCACTTCTTTGAACCTCAAAGTCATTCTGCCAACTTCGTTTTAATTTATGAATTATTATGTTAACAATTTATATGGTTCAGTGTTCATGCTCGTATAGCGGCATGCGTATTTTTAAGTATTTTAATTTAATGAATTCTCCGTATATTTCTTCAACCAAGATACCACGAGTTAAACTGGGGAAAAAAAAAATCTTAAGTAAGAAATTCTATTAAATATGAACAATAACTTTCATGATAAAAATTAAATCATTATAAATTTAAAAGCAAAAGAATAAATGGTTGTACACTAAAAGTTCAAATACTAAATTGTAAATGTTTTTTTTTTCTTTAATACTTCTTCAAGGTCAAGCTCGCTTTGGAATTGTTATTCGCGATGTCAACATGATGATGACAGCGGAAAGCGTAAGGACATTGCATGGACCAGTCAAATTGGTAGGAGTTGAATGCATGAGTGAAGCTAGTTGTGGGAGCAGGAATATGACCACTATGAGCTGAAATTGACTCTCAAATCGTTTGAAATCTTCTACAAGGCAAAAAACGTTTTGAAAATGAAACTCAACTAGTGGTGGACAAGGTCATAAGGCAGCAACGACAAAAAAAAAAGTTATCGATATAATATTAACCGGTCGCAAGCAAAATGAAGTTGTCAATCAATTGGCAATCAATGCAAGAAGAAATCAATACTCAAAGATTTGGATGAAAGATTTTTCACACTAAGTACGAAACTAGATTCGGTTTGATTTCTCCATTGTTTATGAGTTTTTTTTTTGTCTATTTCTTTTGTACTAAAAAAGATAAATTCATATATATATTTTTTAACAATCAAAACTTCTAATCGTATAACCTTGCTATGATTCAAAATTTGATAGTTGTATATTATTTTAAGAAAATATATTTATTTATTTATTTTTTAATTTCTCTCATACTTTTCAAAAATTACATATATGGAGTAATAATTTGAAACTATTTCAACCATATTATTATTATTATTTTAAGAAATACTATGCACGTCCTGACTACATTTGGAACACCAGTACGTTAGATCAACAAATAACTATGCTTTTAGCCTCACCAAAGGGCCTAAAGCCCAAAGGTCAGCCCAAGTTCAATATAAACTTGGTCCAAGCATGCCCCGAAATCAAAGTTTAACTGGCCAGCTCGATTTGATCCATCTGTTCATTGGATTGGATATGAATCAACATTTTAGAGGATGGGACGGTCGAACAAATTTAGATCTTAAGCCCATACTTTTTTTTAGATTGAACCAAACTGACTCAACATAAATTGTGGTGGAAGTATTGTCACAAGTAACATTTTTCACAAAAGCCCATTGTTTGATATTTTTATTCACAGGAAAAGTCTAAGAAAAAATCTAAAGACTCTTGCTCACCAGTACAGAAGATACATTGATATTCTTAAGAAGGAACCCCACCAGAGATGGAAGAAGAAAAGATATTTTAGTATGTGGCTTTCCGTTGGACTCAAATTGAGTTAATTCCTTCTTCATTATCCACTCCTCCACCACCCGATCATTATTCCATATGGAAGATCCAAATACCCATTTCAACTTCAACAGCATAGCCACCATCATAATTGGTATCCTTACCATCATTCTCTTCCGTTTTCTCCTCAAAACAGTCGCCGGCGCCGCCCCATCAAAGGGTCGAAAACCGCCCACAGTAGGCGGCGGGTGGCCTATAATTGGCCACCTCCCTCTCCTCGGAGGACCCGAACTGCCCTACATCAAACTTGGTGGTTTAGCCGATAAACACGGTCCGATTTTCTCGATCCGACTAGGCATCCACTCAGCCGTCGTGATTAACAGTTGGGAGGCCGCAAAACAGTGCTTCACCACCCACGATGTCGCCGTCTCTTCCCGCCCCAAAATCCTCGGCAGCAAACTCTTGGGCTACAACTACGCCATGTTTGCTTTCGGACCCTACGGCTCCTACTGGCGCAAGATGCGTAAAATGACCACTCTCCACCTTCTATCCAACAGCCGACTCGAGCTCCTGAGAGAGGTTCGAGAATCAGAAGCGAAACAAGCCATAACAGAGCTGTACCAAATTTGGAAACAAAACAGGGAGGGCCAATGTTTGGTGGAAATGAAGCAGTGGTTCGGGGAATTGACTATGAATCTGATTCTACGAGTCGTGGCTGGGAAACGGTTCTTTGGGGTTGCGGCAATGGTAGAAGAGGAAGAGGCGCGACGGTGCCATAAAGCAATGAAGGAGTTTTTACATTTGATGGGACTTTATTTATTGGGTGATATCGTTCCTTATTTAGGATGGTTGGATGTTGGCGGCCATGTGAAGGCTATGAAGAGAATTTCAAAAGAATTGGACTGTGTGTTGACCCAATGGCTTGAGGAGCATAAGAAAAACAGAGCTTTCAACGGACCCAAAATCGATAAGGATTTCATGGATCTAATGCTTTCAGTTTTAGACGAAACGGCCGATGTTGTTTCTGATTCAACCCATGGCTTCGATGTCGATACAATTATCAAAGCTACATGTTTGGTACGCGTTCAAAATTTTCATTAACAGCTTACTCTGTTCACTGAAGGGCTTTGACTCTGTTTTTTCTTCCCCATGTGTACAGACCATGGTTTTGGGAGGGAGTGATCCGACGACAGTGGTTCTGACGTGGGCACTCTCACTGCTGCTAAACAATCGCCCTGCATTGAAAAAAGTGCAAGAAGAACTCGACGTCCAAATCGGCCGAGATAGAGAATTGAAGGAATCGGACGTTGATAAGCTAGTGTATTTGCAAGCCGTTGTGAAGGAGACAATGCGACTGTACGGAGCGGGAGGGCTTATCCTGCGCGAAACCTTAGAGGATTTTAGCATCGACGATTACCATATCGAGAAAGGGACATGGTTGTTGGTGAACCAGTGGAAGATCCACAGAGATGGGAGGGTGTGGGGGGAGCCATTGGAGTTCAAACCAGAGAGGTTTTTGAGGAGCCACAAGGATTTTGATGTGAAGGGTCAGCAAATTGAACTGATTCCTTTTGGGGGAGGAAGAAGAGGTTGCCCTGGAATGTGTTTTGGGCTCCAAATGGTACAGCTTATTTTGGGTGGCTTGCTTCATGCTTTTGATATATCGACGGTGGAGGATGCTGCTGTTGATATGACTGGAACCATCGGAATGATAAACATGAAAGCTACTCCATTGGAAGTACTCATCAAACCGCGCTTGTCTACTCTGCTTTATGATTGAGCTCCTTCACTGTGTTTGAAATTATGATTTAATCCATTAAACTGTATACTCTTTGAGAGCTCGTTCATTGTTGATTTGATTCAACATATATCCAGTTAAAAATGTGTACAATGCTAGTAAAAAATTATAAAATAAAATAAATGTCATAAAAATCAAAATCAAATTAATGTAAACTCAAAACATTTATTATCTTACAAGAATATAATATTTTTGCAGTTAAAAAAATATAGTAAATTTTAAGTTTATATTATAATATTAATTTAAACAATGATATTGCATCTAACATTTTTTATACATTTTTTTTAATTTTTTAAACATAATTTATAAATAGAACCTAAAATTTTTATTAGTAAAATTTTAATTGTCAATTTTTTGTTTCTATATTTTTTTAGAATTAATAATATTAAAAAATAATTGAAATTAGAAGAGGTAAGAGAAGAAGAGAGCGGAAAAAGAACGAAAGAAAGAGAAAGTTTGGAGTTAGGTGAGACCCACTTAAAGGCTTAAATAGTAAATACTAATGATTTTAGGTTGAGGTGGGATGCTTAACAATATCTCACCCCAAACATGAGTTAGTCTTGTGATGTCAAAACCCATCCTAAGCCTAACCCTCACTTTCTTAAAAATTAATAGACACTAAATTCAAACTTTAAAAATCAAATTACAAATATGTATTTTGTGCCTAAAAAAAAAGGATAAAATGTATATACAAAATGCATATTATCAATCTAAAGATTAATGGTTAGATCTCTAGCAATTATTGAAAAAAAATGTGTCTGACAATAATATTGTTGGAAATCAAATATTAATCCTTGTTTAAAAAATAAAATATTACTTTATTTGATTTTACATAAGAATGCTATTAATTTTTTTATAAATGAATGTTTGTGTTTAGTTTACGAATTAATATTATAAATATTCTATAATTATGATTTATTAGTGAACGAACATTGTAAAACTTAATTTTAAGAAAAAATATAAATTAATTGATCAATTAATAACTTTAGTAGGGCAACTAATTATAATTATTAAGAACTGAATACGTGTATGAAATTAATTTAGCTCATTAAAATAATTAATTAAATGTATTAATTAAAATAAATATCTATTTTATCAATTCAATGTATTTATATCAAATAAATGACTTAACTACATATCTTAACAAATCAATCAATTATTTTCTTTGGCCAAAAGTGCCCTCAAATCTTTCAACCAAAAAATATATATATATTTTGTCCCATGATATTGAACTAAAAAATTTAAATAATTTTATTTAATTTATTATCACGGGTCACCGGATAATTTTTTAGTAAATTTACAATTGTATGGTTAATTATTTTAAAATATTATTATTTGTTTATTAATTTTTTTAATAACTTGTTAAATAAATTATGTTAAAATGTGAATTACAAGAAATATTAGGTAATTAAATTTTCGGTAAAGTACATTTTTAGTGTCATGTTTGGTCTTTCTAAAATTACATTTTTATCCTTTTTAAGTTTGGAAATAATTCTAAATAATTTGTGAGAAGTAATGACGTATCTTTCCTCCTTCAAATGAATAATATTTAGCCTAAGATCTTTCTCGTCACCCTATTTAAAACTTTACAACTATGAGAGAGGAATATAAATAAGTAAAAAATTTATCTTTTTTAAAAAATTAAATAACTTTCAATTTTTAAATGGTGGTGGATAGGAAAATTTTTATATACGAGTATGCAACCAAGTATAATTTCATCCAAATTTTCTGTTGCACTACCACCAAATCTAAATCGCTTCTCACTCAAATCTAAAGGAAGGGAGAGTGATCTCTTTGTGAGACTCCCTTACTTGCATCCATTATATTTCTTGGCTGTTAGATTTTGTGGTCGGCAAGTGTTGTGTTTGATTGACTTTTAAATTGTTTATCGAGAGAAAATATATTTTTTCCAAAATTAACCGTGTGTGATTAAAATTTCGAAAAGTGCTTTTAATTAGTTAAAAATAATTTTTATAATTTTTAATTATAAAATTTTAAAATGTTTAAAAACATATAAAATACA
>JAOANK020000081.1:70869-82364 GCA_026257165.2 Telfairia occidentalis
AAATATAAAGTATATCAATTGAATGATATACCAAATATATAGTATATCAAATATATCTGCTGATACACATCTGAGGGTAAAATTAGAATAATTAAAATTACGAAAATCAAATTTAAAAATTTTGACAGATTTGCAAATTTGAAAAACTTTTGCTAAATTTACAAATATTTTTATGGATTTTGCTACCCATTACAATTTTCCAAAATTTTAAAATATTTGATTTTAAATTTTAGTTATTATTTCTATATTTTGTATAATAATTGATGTGTAAATTTGAACGGGACTCGAGATAGGTTGTAGTTGATTGATCAGAATTGGTGAATTCTTCCTCTTTATAGGGGAGTTTATGGACACAACCTCTGTTAACCCAGCACCTTATCCGTAATGGGCTATACTTTAAGTTGGGTCAGGGGCCTAATAAGGATCTACCCTCTGTGATTTCGGGTGAGCTCCATTTCGGCCCATGGGCTTTAACTCTAATTTTGGGTTAGATTTCAACCTAATATTAGTAATGAAAGGTTTGATGTTCAAATAGCATTGGTAAGAGCTAACATGAGCTTAATTTTAAAATTATATTCAAGAGAAATTATACCGATGAATATGTAGTCATTATTTATATATTCCATATCTTTCTTATTTCTAACCAATTTGTGATTATATTTGTAATATCGAAGTATACTTTTAAAGCTCCCTTGGTATAGTCTTTCCAATATCACAACCACAATAAGAACTTTGCTTTTATTAAAGTTAGTTTCTCTTCTCTGTAACATACTATTTTTCTTTTCCAGTTCAACATGTGGAGTGAAAATTCGAATCTTCAACCTTTTAATAAAAAATATATACCTTAAATAGTTGAGTTATGTTCGAGTTGGTATATATTACATATTAGATGAAATTCAATCACATATTACATAGTAAGTTAATCATCATAATAACTATTTATTTCACCTTAACATTCCTCCATCAATTAAAGAATCCACTAAGTCTCTCCCTCAACAACCATAATATCTTAGATGTTTTCTCTATCTAATTGGTGTACACAAGTTACTAAGATAACTAATACTTACTATTTTCTCTCAATATCCAAGGATTCATTCATAATTAAAAAAATGAACACGATCCTTTATCATCCCCATTTTTATTCTACCCTTGAAGATTCCATCTACATAGTTGACTCTAAGATATAACTTTGATACCACTTGTTATGACAAAAAATTTTCATTTATATCTCTACAATGTAGCATATAATATTATAACCTAATGTGAATTTAAACTCACATCATTTTATTTTTAAAATTTACCATATAAAAATGTCGTGAGCCATGTGAAGTGTACCTAATCTTTTTTACAAGTCAAATCCTCGTACAAATTTTGGTAAAAATAAATTAGACAAATCTAAAGATTATTATGTTTGAACTAATCACAAATACGAAGAACAACACTTTGCAACATTTGAGATAAAAGGAAAAAAATGCTTTTTTTTTCAGCAAAGAGAAAAACAAATCTACCTTGATTGTTCATTGACTTTATTTATTAGGTTAAATTACAGGTAAATCTCTTAACTTTCAAAATTGCGTTTAATAAATTATTGAAAAGTGTTTAACAAGTCTGGTTTATGCATGAAATATCTGGGAAGTTGCAGTGAAGTAAGTAAGAGTTGGAGGTAGCTATAAAAGAGAGAAGTTGTTCTTACGAGGCTTTGCCAACCATTATATGGCACTCAAATCAATTAGGTTTGAGAGTAAATTGCAAATTCAAGAAGACATTCGTTCGTGCCTTTGCAATAGGCGTATGTGTTTGGATTTATATTGAGCATTTAAAAGGTAATGAAGCATAATTCGGGAAGATCACAGTGAATTACTGGATTTGATTACGTCGGTCAATGTGAATGTCAGTTTTGACCTTGACCTCCAATGTGTAATATTCTACCCTTTACAAGGTGAGCTCGGTCATCAGACCATGTCTTACCTCGAACCATTTAGTGGTGTCGGTCAGTCGTGATGTACGTTTTTTCGAGGCGCGTGACTCCCTATGGTGGTGCCACATGTTGAGCTGGATTTTCACCCATAACAAGTTTCTAAACCGTAAATATTGTGTCAAATAGATCATTGACCTATAAATGTGTTAGAAAATTATTAGATACACTTAAAAAAGTAAGACAACCTTCAAATTTTATGGACAAAACTTGTAATATCGTTAGTTTTTGTAATTGTACGATTCCCAAAGGACCGAACTGCAAAACTTTCATGCAAGACCTTTCGTGCAGGAGGGGACAGCTTCGATACTCTTATGATATTATGCCTTCTTCATCAAGCAGAGAGCTCCAATTACTTCGCCATCTTTCACTTCTCTCTCCGAAATTCTGTAATAGTTTTGGCTGAATCAAATTTCAGTTCTCGAAATGGTAACTTTTTTTCCTGCAGTTTCATATTGTTGTTCTGATCTCACATTTCGATACTTGAATTTCCTTATGCCATGATTCTAAAGCGAATGCATTGATATTTTTCCCCCCACTTCGCTTTCGGAACTTCAGGAAGGTACGCAGAGCTTGGAGGCGGCGATAGAGCAGTTACTAAACGTCGAGAAGCAAATGCGGGTCGCCGGAGACGTCGCCGGCACCAAGAAGGCCGCAATCGACATTCTGAAGTTCTGTTTTGAAGCGCGGGCATGGAGTACACTCAACGACCAAATTTTGCTCCTCGTGAAACGCCGCGGTCAACTTAAGCAGGTTCGTCCATTAATTTTTGGTAATCAAATCAATTGTTTCAGTTTTTGCATTTAAGGGGAATTGATTTCTTGCGTTCGGTAATTTCATTTCTGAAATCTTTGAGAGTTGGAATTGATTTATTTCATGGAAGTAATTCTACTGTGATTAAAGAAATGAAGTGATAAGCTTTTTATTTTAATTTTTGATATGGGAAATCTCTTTGTTCTTAGGTTGTAAGTGCAATTGTTCAGCAAGGAATGCAATATGCTGATGAGACACCAGACCTTGAAACTTGTATAGAGCTCATCAGGACGCTAAATAATGTTTCTGCAGGAAAGGTAAATTAATGCAAATAAGTAACCTGTTATTCCCGCCCCAAAAGTATAATTGGATTAGTTATTTTCGATTGTGCTGTTCTGTTTGTAGATATATGTGGAAATTGAGAGAGCTCGGTTGATAAAGAAATTAGCAAAGATTAAAGAAGAGCAGGGTCTCATAGCAGAAGCTGCAGATTTGATGCAAGAAATTGCGGTCCGTGTTTGTTTTAATTTAGTGGCAATTTCAAGATGTTTGTGTTTTGTTATTACTTATATGAGAGATATGAACATTTCTCTTGGCTTCTTATGTTGTGTAATTTTTTGGGGTTTTCTTTTCACTCTGCAGGTGGAGACATTTGGTGCCATGGCAAAAACAGAGAAAATCGCATTCATTCTTGAACAAGTAAACATATCTTTTATCTCTTATTACAACTATTTTAGAGAATTGTATTTGAGGTCAAAGGTAATATATTTGTGGTGTTTGATCTAATTTACAGGTTCGCTTGTGCTTAGACCGGCAAGATTACGTTCGTGCTCAAATTCTTTCGAGGAAAATTAGTCCAAGAGTTTTTGATGTAGATGATTCAAAAGAGAAGAAAAAACCCAAGGAAGGCGACAATGTGGTCGAGGACGCACCTGCTGATATTCCATCACTGTTGGAATTGAAGCGAATTTATTATGAACTTATGATACGGTAAATGATGATTTTATTTTTTATGTGCATTTCCAACCTTGCAGTAGTTTTCTTGTTTGCAATTGATTGTATTGTGTTGGAAGAATGGATTTACATGGTATGTGCTATGATAATCTAATTTTAAATTGATCTCCTTTCAGTTCTCTTATATAACTTATGGAAATACCACTATGTTTGCTTAGTTATATTTTTGTCTGCAGTAGCCACTACAGCCTTGAGGGCATGCTGATTGCTAGATTGTGTTTAAATGAACTTGTAGTTTTGTTTCTGAGAAAAGGGAGGGAAACTGTATTCTAGCTTGTAAAACTTTGGAACAATGCTCCTCCTTGATTCAGATACATCATTCCTTCTGTTACCCCCCTCCCTAATCCTTAATTTAAGTTACTTGAAAGCGAAGATCTGACTGCCACCATCTCAATGCTAAACTTTAAAGGAGCTAATCAAGAATCCTCTGGAATTTACTTCATAGCACTAGCTTGGGTTTCTTGATTCCTCGTGAATCTTCTTTTGAAAAAAAACTTATCATTTTGTACTGGTTTTCATAATTTCTGTAGGTATCACTCTCATCATTATGAATATTTTGAGATTTGCCGTGGCTATAAGGCCATATATGAGATTCCATCCGTCAAAAATAATCCAGCAGAATGTATACCGGTAAAGCTTCTTTCTGTTCCACGTTTTGATCTTTTATGTTGAACTTACTCTCATACTTTACTTCTTGTCTACTTGCAGGTTTTGAGAAAAATCTGTTGGTATCTAGTTTTATCACCACACAGTCCTATGCAGTCCAGTCTCCTCAACTCCACCTTGGAAGATAGGAATGTTTATGAGATTCCGAATTTTAGGTGTGTTTTTCGTTTTGCTGATATCCTTTAGAAGCTGCATATTCATTTGTTGTTTGAATAAAAATAAGAATCTGTATTAGATTTTTCAAAGCTTAATTGGGTATTTTATGAAGTCGGCATTCTTTTGCTACATTTGCCTTGAAACTTTATGTTCATTTGTTTGATAGTTTTTGTTCCTACCTCCCTGTTGTAGATTGTTGTTGAAACAGCTTGTCACAATGGAGGTAATTCAGTGGACATCTCTATGGAATACCTTTAAGAACGAGTTCGCGAACGAGGAAAATTTCCTTGGTGGGGCTTTAGGTGATAAACCTGCAGAAGATCTAAGACAGAGGATAATCGAACACGTAAGTGATCCCTGGACTAACTCAGGTTCAAACCCGATGAACTGGTTAGCTGAATGTGGAAACATTATATCACGGGAGCCCTCATTTGTTTCTTGGTGCTTTTTCAGAACATAATAGTTGTATCAAAGTATTATGCAAGGATTACATTAAGCAGATTTGCAGAGTTGTTATGTCTCAGTCTTCAGGTATGTTCATCACAGCGACTTCTTTTTCTTGTTTAAATAACAATGAAAAATTCCATTTTGATAGAGAAGAAAAGAATCCATTTTGGGTTATTTGGTTTTTTTGTATACAAATTTCTAAATCATGGGTTAACAAAGTTGCTAATTTCCATATAGAAGTGTATATCTCCACAGTGAGTGGGAATACTTTAGAAGAACATTTTTCTTTATTCTCTCTTCCATCTATTTCAGGAAGCTGAGAAACATCTCTCTGACATGGTTGTATCCAAAGCTCTGGTTGCTAAGATAGACAGGCCAACCAGAAGAGTCTGTTTCGGAGCGACAAAAGATAGCAACGACGTTCTTAACACTTGGTCTATGAACTTGGAGAAGCTACTCGATCTCGTCGAGAAGAGTTGTCAACAAGTTCACAAAGAGACCATGCTACATAAAGTTGCTTTGGGAGCTTGATGAGAAGAATAACCATTGTATTATTAGATCTCACCATTTCTTTCTGTTTAGTTGGGCATTGATGATCTGATTGTTGTGGCTCTTGTAAGTGTTATGTAAAGATACAGTCTAATTATCCCCAATAACATATAGCACCTGAAGAGGCTTCTCTTTGCAGTTGTGGAAGCAGCTGTAGTGCTTAAATTTTAAACACTCTTTGGGTTTGTTTCTATCTGATTTGGCATAAGTTTAAGAGGTATTAATTTGCTTGCATCTTAATTAACAATGGTAAAAAGTTCTGACCCCCTCCACTTTCAATTCGATGTATATTGCAGGAATCAGCTTAATGTACATTTCATAGGACCTTTCCATATTTATCAACATTTCTTTAAGAAAAAAAAGTCTTATAAAAAATCATATCGTGTGAAAACCAAGTAACGTTTGCTTCTTGCACAAGTATTGTTCTCAACAGCCATCAATGGAAGCCCTGCAACACAGCCCACTTAACGAATTCAAACAAAAATGACCTTGTCATATAAGTTGACAATTGTACCCTCTTTTTGAAATCCTATGTTTTGACTTTACGGTTCATTTGTCTTTGACCAAATCCATCATTAAAACGGTCGGTTTGAATTCGAACAAATTATTAGACCAAATTGAATCTTGATAAACCCTCAACTCCGTCCATATTAGCTAGCAGAATTTTGGATTTCGTTTTATTTTGGAACATAATTGATAATATAATATTATGTACTTTTATGGAAATTCGAATTTACGGCTCCATTGTTCTTTTCTTTTTCCAAAATGAAAAAATATTGAACCAATCATTATCAATTCAACTCATTGAAGTTCAAAACTTCCGTCACCTTCAAATGATTTCATAAGTTCTTTAAAAAAAAAGATTTTTTTAATGAAATAAGTAAATGTCATACTCTTACCCGCGTTAACAAATCAAGCAGTGTCTAAAGAGTTCACACTCTTCGAAAAATTGATAATAAACACACGTTCTAAACCACATGTTTCACTTTAAATCGAACATAGTTCAATTAGTTAAGACATATTTTTTAATCAAAAAGTTGTAGGTTTGAATTCTCATTAGATTGAAGTCAAAAAAAAGAAAAAAAAACATTACATGTTTCACAAGTCTTAAAACCTTGTTAATTTGTTTAGCCAAACGGATCATTTTCACAGGCAAATTCTTCTTTTACTTAAAATTTTCATTCTTGTACAGCTCCTCAATTAAAAAAAATTACCATGAGTAAGAATCATTATATAAATAAATCCAGACCAATAAATTAGAAAGAATTACAAAATAAAAACTTGACATTGTGTTTATTACACATTTTTCAGATTTACAGAGAAGATACGATTTAACATTACCTGTGTTATTTAAAAATAAAAATTACCATAAAATTATAAATTTCCACACGAAAATTCAGGGGAGAAATGAAGAAACTTTCCACAATTATCAACTCTGGTAATTCAATTTCCTAATTCCGCCGGAAACCCAAAACAAATAACATAATCATCCCGACGAAGTAGCCTGATTGAAAAATTCAGACCAATCTGAAATCGAATATTGATCAACGTCGCCGTCGCCGCCGCCGCCGCTCCGGCGATTGGAAACGGACTGAGGTGGGATGGAATGAGAAACTACTGGCGAAGAAGAAGAAGACGACGACGACGAAGAAAATTGAGAATTCGACAGTCCAGCGGAAGAAGAATGAAAAGGGGAAGCCATGGCTGAAGACGAAAAATTAATTTCACTGTAAATATCCATCGGCGGCTGCACTTGACCGTCAGAGAAATTGATGAAGTTCACCGGCGAAGCATGGACAATCGGTTCGGAATTGGTCGGAATTGCCAAAAGGGTGTTCGTAGAATTGGAATTGCCGAACTGCGTCACCGGGGATTCGGTGGTCGGAAGTGGACGGAGCCGGACATTTTCCGGGAAGTTAAGCTTGGCTTTACTGCCTCGGAACCGGAGGGCGGCTTCGTCGTAAGCCCTAGCGGCGGATTCCGCCGTGTTGAACGTACCTAACCAAACCCTCGCCGCCTTGTACGGGTCTCGGATCTCGGCGGCCCATTTTCCCCACGGCCTTTGTCTTACGCCCCTGTATCTTCTCCTCGCCGGCGGTTGCTCCGCCGTGGTTGGCATCTCTCCGCCGTATTCGTATACAGAATTTGCCAACTCTGTCGGCCCTGTTTGGGGCCTTATCATCACTGCATTGCTTGAATCTCCTGCAAAGCCAATCCCAATTAATTCACTAACAACGAATAATTCTCTGTTTCTTCAATCCAGTGAATTTCTTTGTTTTTACGGTTTTTCAGATCAAATTTCATTTTTAAATTTTACAAATTGAGATGTAAGGATAGTGTCTAATCTCCACCCTGTTCTAAAAAAAAGTTGTATTAAACACAAGAAAAATTTAAAATGATTTCCAAGTTTTCAAATCTTCAGTTCTTAAAAAAAAAAAATAATAAAAAAGCTTACCTGTAATAACAGAGGATAGCGACCCGCCATAGGAGAAGCCGCCAGAAGCTCGAAGAAACGGTGAAACGGAGCCGCTATCATCCTCCGTCGGTGTTCGGCCTCTCTTATAACCTCCGCCGCCGTACGCAGAGCCGTAAGCAGAAGCAGAAACAGAGGAGGAGGTAGAGCCGGAATCATAATTAACGAGTCTCTCCGGCAAGTCGCCGGCGACGACATGGGTAAGAGCCGAAACCATAGCTGACATCTCCATGTCTCTACTAAAACCCAAAAACGACATCTCTGGAACTGTGTTTTCCTCAGGATCCGCCATGCAAAAAAAAAAAATTAATCCAAAGTTTCAACCTTTAATGGAAAACTGGAAATGGGATATTTGTTGAATGGGAGATATTAGAATATATATATGAAGAATGTAGATTTGTGTGTGTGTTTTGTGTTTTTGTGTTTTGAACTTTTTTTGGTGTTTCCATTGGAAGCTTTGAACGTCCACACGCCGCCATTGGAAGGAAGTCGGTTGTTTCTCTCTCTCTCTCTCAACTTGAGTTTGAGAACTCTTCTGGTTGAAGTATTCTTTTTTATTTTAAATACAAAAACAAAAACAAAAACGAATTTAATGCTAAAAGCCGAAAAAGTATTAGTTCTCTTTGTCTTCTACTACTTCATTTTCAATTTTTGCAATATATTTCAAAAAATATTACATCATATATCGATATCTTCTTCATTAAGTTATATTCGAATTGATTTATATACACTACAAAAAAATTAAGTTCTTCTCACACTACTTTTCCGACGAACGAATGAAGTGTTGCACAAACATCATAATTCCCGACATAGTTCTAGGACATCGTTAGAAGTAGTTCATTTCTCGACGTTTCTAAAAACGTTAGCTAAAAGTGTAAACCTACCAACGTTTTTTGTGTTTACGTCGAGAAAAACGGCCAAAAAATCTAGATTATTCTAAAAGTTTCCCGATGTTTTACCCAATTTTGGAAAAACACTCTGTTATGCCGACGTTCTGTTGGTCTCAAGTGCCGACGTTTTTTGTCAGCTTCAGCAATTGCATTTTAATAAAACTGTGCATTTTAGCAATTAAATCTAAAAGGATCCTCTTCTCCTTTCTTCTTCTTTTCTTCCTCATTCTCTCTATTTTCTTCGTCTAAATCTCCCTAGCCCGCACGTTTTCTCCTCATCGCCAGTCGTCGTTTGGCTGCCGCTCAGTTCTCCGTTGTTCTTCTTGGCAACATTTTATTTTTCATACATTTTCCATTTTAGTTTTTATTCCTTTTAAGATGAAATTACAAATTTAACCTCTAACTTAAAAAGTTTGAGATTCAAGCTTCCAAATTTCTTATCGATGATACAAACTTTAACTAGTTTTTTTTAGTTCAACAATATGTGGGCGTGAAAATTCAAATCCACGACCTTTTGGTCAAAAAAATATGTCTTAAGACTCTTAATCAGTTGAGTCATACTCGGTTTAATACATACTTTAAGTAGTTAAGTTATGTTTAAATTTTATTAAGTTAGGGTGCGCGAACTATATTAATTAGATAGTGATTACGTAGTAGGGCGTGACAATTAAAATTGGCCAAGTAATTAGTGAGATTTGACCCACGTGCTACAAAATTGTTGGAGAGAGAGGATTAAAGAGAAAGACCAAGTCGAAGGTACAAGTTGTGGGCGACTCAAACACAAACACACACGTGTGAACATCGTCTTAGTTTGTGGATATTGTGGCTCCCCACGGTCGACACACTCACCGGTCACCATGCCGACTTCGCTTCTCATTTTTAATTCCTATTACTTCTTTCCCATTTCTTCAATTCCTTACATCAAAATCACTCTCTTTTTGAAGTTCAATTACAAATTTTGTTCTGACTTTTCAAGACCTTATCTATTCTGTCCTTTCGTCTCAAAGGGTTTTCAACATGTGTCTCAACTTTTCAAATTGTACCTATATTAGAAAGCTTTTAATCAGTTTCCGACAAATTTTTAATTTTACATCTAATAAATATTTGTTATTAACTCCGTCGAGTTAAATACTTGTGTATCATACTACTAGCATTATATAAAGATTACGTGGCGAGTTGATGTTGAATATTTGATGGTATACATATTAAACTAATAACATTAACGATAAGAACATATTAGACATAAAATTGAAAGAGTAAAAATTTGTTAAACTTTTTTTTAAAAAAATATAGCGATTAAATAAACATAATTATGAAAGCCTAGGGTTCAATTTGATGAAGTTAAAAGTTTATGGTGAAAATTAATACAATTGTCACAAATTTATGGGTAAAAAATTGATTTTTTTTTTTCTAAAATTTTTCTTCAAAATTATTGGTACTATTGAAATAGACATAATCTTAAAAGTTTAGAGACTAAATTTTATAATATAATTTTTTAAAAAAATTTAATTAGTTAAGATATTAAATATACTGCATCCCACATTTGTAATTTATTGTTTCAAAATAAAGCTACTATTCATAAAAAAGTAATTATATTAACGATGACTGGAACTGCAAATTGCAAAATCATACCCAAAAAGAGTTTTATATTTGGAAGATCATCGATTCTTCTTTTGGAAGTTTTCTCCAAACTTTTTTTCTAGAAGAGACATAAATGAAAAGTCAACTTATTGTTCAAAATAAATTTTTGTTTTAAAAAAAAGAATTCTTCTTGTTTAAAATCTGTTAAATTTGATTTAAAACGTCAACCTAATGCCAATTCTATATATGCCAAAACTAATTTCTTCTTAAAAAAAGGTCAAACTAAAGTAAATTAAACAAAAGTTTGAGATTTGAAATATTATTAATAAAAAACATATAGCATAATATATGTTAAATCACTCATTAACCTAAAAATTTAAGTCTATGGATTATGATAAACTTAATCTTATATTAATATTTTAATGCTACTGTTCACTTCTCGGTTGGAAATTTATACAAGCTCGATAAGGGATTTTCAACACTAATTTGGAAGGAAATAATATTATAGCTACAAGGATCTTTTGCTTTAATATCATGTTAATTACCTATCAGCTCAAAAGTTTAAATTGATGTATATTGATAAATTTAATCTTACGACAATACTTCAACCATATTTAATATTTTGGCCCCGTTTACTTCCCTTCAATCGGAATGAAAATCAATCTGAATGAAAATCTTATTTCTTTGATACTGTTTACTAAGAGTTGTATGAAATCGGAATAAGAAACTCATTCATATTGTTTACTTTAATATGGAATCGGAATCAAATAAATGATGATTACAAAAATAAACTTGTGTATTTCTAATTAATTAAAAAGTTATGACAATTATTAAGGAGATAGAGAGAGTAAAGTGTGTAAAATAATTAATAAATATGATGTGAGCCCATGAAATAGAGAATGAGATTGATAACTTTTTAGAATGAATGAGATTGCTCATTTTTTGGAAGAGTGTTTCCCAAATTTGAGATGAGTCGTTTTATTTTCATTCT
>JAOANK020000081.1:113232-150478 GCA_026257165.2 Telfairia occidentalis
GAGCATAAGTTAATATATAAAATACAATTAAATTCCTTTAGATTGAAGGTATAATGACCACTCTTGAACTCAAAAAAACAAAATATACCAATAAAGAACAAAACAAGTAAATTAAAAAAATAAAGCAAAGAGCATAAGTTAATATATAAAATACAATTAAATTCCTTTAGATTGAAGGTATAATGACCACTCTTGAACTCAAAAAAGTATAATCACCATTTATATATCTGTCAAAAAAAAAAATCGTCACTTATATAGGTATAGAATAAAAAAATAAACATTTTCATTATATTTTTTTTATTATAAAAATTTCGTAAAAACGCTAAAAGTAAAATTGAAATTTTTTGAAAATCACAAACATGAAATTGAGAGTTATTTAGTACTATTTTGATGCATTTAGCCTGTTGAAAATGGCTAAAGAAATACTAATGGAACCCAAAAAACAATGAAGCGACAAATTAACAGTTGAGGATAGGATAATCCGCTGCTGATCTTCAGCATGCCTTGTCTGACCGTATCCATAGGTGTAAGAACAGTGATGCGAGGCAGAGTTTTGGAGTAATCGAGACGCCATTAACAGCAAGCGATTATTACGAGGATAAGGTCGGGTGACGGGTGCTCTGTAGTACACCGCCAGTCCACCTTGTCCAAAAAACCCTCACCCTAATCACGTGGCTATGCGTCTGGCATTGCTTGCGGTTTCAACTAACCCCATTTTGGTGCTTATGTCCTTTTCGTAGTGCAACTGCTCGCCGATTTCCTCCCCTTATCAGACGGCGACGACCATTGCTGTGGCTGCTGTGAAGTCTGATTCGAATTTTGCATCATCTTTTTCTTATAGAGGTGGTACTTTGTGGTTTGTGATGTTTGGATACTGATTCGTCGGAGATTCGAGTAGATTCTAACTGATTCTAAGAACGTCATGGCGGAAGAAAAGGAATCGACCTCGGTTCCTCTTAGTCAAGTTGATAATGGCGGTCAGGATCCCGAGGATCCTGTCAAATCTCCGCCGAGTTCTCCCAACTCGTCCACTCGTAAGGTCTGGATCTCCTTCCTGCTCTTCAATCTCTGCCGTCTATTTTTGTTTTCTATTGATTGACTGCTACATAGTGTGCTCCGGAATGTTCTCGGATCCATTTGGCCGGATTAATTGGATCCCGGTGCTTGGACGAGGCCCCTTTTCCGTTGACGATTTTCTTCTCATTTTTGCCCTCGAATGGTGAAAGGGATGTTAAATTATATTGATGTTCGACCTTGTGGAAAAGTCGTTTTGAGAAGAAGAATTTCGGGTTGGAACTTGAAAATTATGAGCGTGTGTGGAGCGACTTGTAAGACTATTAACTGGAATGTTCTGAATCGACTTGATTCTAATGATAAATTTCGGGTTTTAGGAATCGTTGTTCATCAGATCATCGGATATGGTCGAGTTATTACTTATGATAATATAATGCATGGTAGGAAATCGTCAAAGAAAATGCAGAAGCATGCACGACTTTCGTATTCGAAAGAAATTTGGACTCAACTAGGTTGAGTTATTATTTTCGTAAGATGATAGTTGGGTTATATATATATTTATTAGTTTCAATATTGAGCTCATTGGTAGGCTTATTATTAAATATATTATTCGTCATGTTATAAATTAGACAATAATTGTACAATCTAGCATAGAAGTGCTAACGCCAGGCAACAATTTGTAGAACAATGGCTGGCCATGACATTCATGTTGTCGGTGAATTTGGCTGATTTTGGATTCTGAAAACATTTTGCTGGGTCAAAATATGAAAACTGATATGCTCAGTCTACAAACTTGAAGATATAATCTAAACCGGATAAGAAATGTGCAAGTTTATTGGTGAGAATTTTTGTCAAAGACCTAAAAGTCTCAAGGAATGTGCATTCTTCAGTCTGCAGGATTGATCTCTTGCAGGATAGAAGACAAATGTGGCACTAGTTTCACTTTCAATGCCATTGCTTTTGCAAGTAGCTTATGAGAATGTGCATTCTTCAGAATAAAAGACAAATATGGCACTAAACTATGCCATTGCTCGTGCGAGACCTAAAAGTCTCAAGGAATGTGCATTCTTCAGTCTGCAGGATTGATCTCTTGCAGAATAAAAGACAAATATGGCACTAGTTTCACTTTCAATGCCATTGCTTGTGCAAGTAGCTTATGAGAAGCTATGAACAATCTTATTCATATTTAGCTCAAGCTTTAGATCTTTGAAGTTACAATGAACAATCCCATCTAAAATACCTTCTTTTAGGTCGAACACTTCGTCACTCCCTTATCCAGTATCTTACCGGCTATTCTACGTATGGAATCAGTTTCTTATAAAAGTTCTCATAAATTAGAAACTTGAAAAAGTACATCAAAGGATTTTTATGATGGAAGCCTCAACTTTCTATAGAAATCTTGTCCTTGAAGTCATAATATGGGGTTTAGAGATATACTTGTTTAGTTAATATGTAAAATATGATGTATTGTATGGTAAATTACTTTCTATTTTTTTTTCTCTCTTTTCGGTTGCATATTGAATGTTGAAATATATTATATCTTTTAATTTTGTTTACCTTTTCCATTCTTTCTTCTTCGATTTCGTTGTTGAGTGAATACCAGAGTTTCATCTTCTCTTTCGTTTAATCTGACGTTTTAATTTCTTTTGTCCTGTCCAGGCTTGCTATTATGTTCTCCAAAGTTGGGTGTCAAAGAAGTTTATGACTGGATGGTAATTTGGCTGGCCATTACCTTAAATTTCTTTGTGTTGCGCCTCTTGCTGTCATAATTTCTGACATTTTGTTAAATTCTTCATTTTTCAGTGTGGTCCTTTTCCCAGTTGCTGTTACGTTTTTTGTTACATGGTGGTTCATTCAATTTGTTGATGGTTTCTTCAGTCCACTATATGAGCGTCTTGGAGTTGATATATTTGGTAAGGTTTAACTTCTAAGTGTGTTAGAAGTAGAATTCTTTGATGCATCTATGGACAAAAATGCATGCTTGGACATAAATATTTGAAAACTTCATGCTGGTCTTGGTGCAAATAATGTGAGAATGTTGTGGCATTCTGAAGAGAAATGGACCTCTTTTTTCAGATTATTTAGAAGATGCCCATCACTTGCAAATGTGGAAAGTTCCTTGACAGTTGTGCTTGAAGAATAAGAATACTTGAGTATTCATTTGTTATTGCACAATGGAGTTATAGAATATTTCTTCTAAGTTTAGGGATTTTTGCATCTAACTAGTAGTCCAGGAAGTATGTCAAGGTTGAAGCGATTAATTTTATAATGGGAGTTTCAGTTTGCCGAAGATTGAAGAACTTAACAAGTTTGTGATACAAGCATTGAAAAGCTTTAATTGATTTTATTTTATGTTTATAAATGAATATTGTTTCTTCTTGATAACTTGACTTGTTATTGGGGTGAGTTTTAGGATACTTGTTTGCTTTGAACGACTTTGAGAATTGGGCAACCTTTTCTTGACCCTCTATCTTTCACCCTTACGTTTCCTGCATTGCTTGGATTTGGCTACCTGTCAAGTCAGAGCAATAGGTTAAACTGTATTCTTGTGTCCATGCATGTATGGGAAGTGGAAAATATAAGGATATGGTGCTCACCATGTCAACCGGGGATATGGGTATTTCTGGATTTTGTTAGCTTTCTAAAAGTTAGACCTAGCTTGACTGAGTCTGGGTAAAGTCTGCTTTCTCATGAATTTCTTTGTTTGGTTGAAATACAATGCAATTCTTTTTTATTTTAATGAAGAAAGATAAATTTATAGAAAGGAGGTAATAGTAAAGGGCGGTCCCAAATTTCAAAATTAGATTATAGAACCAGTCCATCTAGCATGTACTCCCTTGTTAATAATGAAAGGGAAATATTCTGGATTTACCCATGTCCATGTTCTATTTTTTTTTTTTAATATTCTAGTTTTGTTGGATCTTAAATGATTTAAAATTAACAAGTAGGATTTGGTTTTGCTTATATAATAATATGGAATATTCTACTATATATAATGCCCAATGCACTCATGGTAATAGCTAGTACTGAGTGAAAAGGCAGTCTACTCCTAGCTGGGGAAAGAAGGACACCTAGAATCAACTGACGGGGAATTTATAGACTTTAAAGTTAAATGAAAAATTCCTTATCTAGAACTCCTATGGTCGTGGAGTCTGCTACGAATAATATTCTTGCCTTGCATATAAGTTCATTTTTTGGAAATGTCTCATAAGGCTGATTTCTGGTGCAGGACTTGGGTTCATAACATCTTTACTTTTTGTATTCTTCGTTGGTATATTTGTCTCATCATGGTTGGGTGCTACACTCTTCTGGCTTGGAGAATGGTTCATCCAGCGAATGCCCTTTGTCAGGCATCTATATTCAGCCTCCAAACAAATTAGTGCAGCAATTTCTCCCGGTACTTTTGTATAAGCACTTATATTCTGGTTTATATGTAATGTTGAATGGAAATTTGTGGTCCCACAAGTAATTTCTTGTGTAATGATCGTCTCAAAATTCATATAGTAGATCTCCTGTGCAGATCAAAATACCACGGCTTTCAAAGAAGTTGCTATTATTCGTCATCCGCGTGTTGGTGAATATGCATTTGGCTTTATTACTTCAACTGTTACCCTTCAGGTACTAATCTTTTATGCACTATAGACTATGTTTGTTACAAGTCTTTGGTACACTGCATTTCTTCTGTAAAAACTATCCACATGATAGAATGCACAAATTCTCTCTGTGGAATGTTGGACTTGACTCATTTTGTCCTTTTAATTAAAGGGGCGAGAAAAAGGAAAACAAGTTTTTATGAACACTGGCTAATTGTAATATCTAATGGTTATTAGCTTTATGGTGGATATGTAGCTGAAAATGAACATGTTCAACAGGTTCATGGATCGTGCAATGATTTATAGTGAATAATTAAAGAAGGGTCATTCTAAAGACCTGTCACATTCCTTTTTCTTTTTATTTTTTAACTTTAAAGCTCACGTCCGCCCCAAAACCCCAAAATCTAGACTCAGGAGACAACAAGAGTGTTCCTTGTTAAGCTCACTTGAAGATTGAACCTTATGACCTGTGGGTAGGTGTTACTTAGAGACCACAAGCCTTAGCCAATAGGGCTATCACTTTGTTCAGATCACATCCCATTTCAATACGTTGTTTTACAATTTATTTAATAATTTTAATTCTAATAATAAACTATTTGAATTCTAGTTAAGAAATATGTCTTTAGTACTTTTAGTTTGCCCCTTCCCCCTCTAACACTTCAGAAGACTATTTGTACAGAATCAATCAATACTAAGCTTCTATCAGATGCATCTTGTGTCGTGTAAGTGGCAGCTTACCTCAAAAGACAATGCTTTATTATAACCTAGAAGCAAATTGAGGTAACAATTAGGTAAAGAGCGTTGAGAGGAAATGCAATAGCCTCTCAGATCTTATTATGGAAAGAAACCTGGTGGTATAGATAGTCACATCCCTGAAGACTTGATTATCTCTCCTATCAGATCTCAAGTTCTATAGACAAACTAGAGCATCCTCCATCTCTACTTTTCCATAAAACTACAAATAAACGTGGAGTTTTCTTTGAAAACCGCAAGATTTCAACTAATGGAAGAAGAAGCAACTTAGTCACACCTACAGAGGTTGATCTAAACGGTCGGGAAACCTTTAGTAGCTTCATTAAAGATTTCTTCAAGGGGAAAACAAAAGGTATTCACGCTGCAGAGGAGGGAGAAGATGAAAGGAAATCTTAAATGGATATAGTGAAACGGGAGTGCCCAAAAGTAAGAATGAACCCGTTGAAACATCAAAGGTCTATATGAAAACTTTATAACCAATCTTCCCTAAATGAGAATTTCTACAACATCGATTGGGAAAGAACTACTAGGAAATGTATCTAATATCCATCAACCCATTTCAACCAGTCCTGGCCATGCTTCCTTTCCCTTTAAAGCTCTTCTGCACGAATAGAGGTTGGTCTTTTCTGGGCTCCTTTCCTATGAAATTTAAAGAGTAGAATGTGATTTGTCATTGTCAAAGCTCAGTCTTTTCTTGTTATCCCGGAGGATGACTTAAAATTTGAAATCTCCTACTCCAACTTTGGAATTTATGAGTGTTGAAGGAAAATGTGGGTTTTTAATGTCTCTCTTGAGAATGCCAACTAAACTTATAAAATTATTAAAAAGAAAACGAGAAATTTCTTGGGGGCTAACAGAGGTATATGAAAAAGGTAATCACTTAACAAATTGGAAGCGAGTGGTCAATCACAAGTTGTAGGAGGCTTAGGAATTGGCAAAGTTAGAGAAGAAGCCAATTGCTATGGTATCTTGGTAGATTTGGAGATTTCCATTTGAAAATGATTCTCTTCGTCCCTGTCATTTCAAGCAAACATGGTCAGGATTACTTAGGGTGGTTCACAGGTGAAATCATGGGAGAATCAGAATAAACTTTCTTAAAGATTTGTGAATCTTTGCTGAAAGTTTTACAAACTTCTTTTTATAAAGGTTGCTCATGGGAGGAATACTGTTATACTAGGTTTTGGAATCATGGTTGGGTGGGGGACAGACCACTAAAACTTATTTTCACAAAACTCTACCAAATAGGTAGCGGTCCAAGAAAAGGAGGAAATGTTACTGATTTGTAGGATGAAGAATAGGTATTTCATCCAACATGTTTCTTACCTCAGTTATCATCTTTCTCTAGTCCCTGGTAGCTGTGGGCTCCAAAGTTGGGGATTGTACTTTATTGGTCCTGAACGTTGACTATATGGTTTTTTCCATTTAACTTTTGGAAATTTACTCTACGCATGTTTCTTTTCCTGTTTTTGGTAATATTATAATTCCTTATTGATTTTCTTTGCAGAGAGAGAGCGAAGATGAAGAGCTATGTAGTGTTTTTGTGCCCACAAATCACCTGTACATTGGGGACATATTTCTTGTTAATTCAAATGATATCATAAGACCAAACCTTTCTATACGGGAAGGGATAGGTATGTCATCTCTCTTTAATTTAAAGCTCGCTGTAACCTATTGCTTTAACATAACACTGCACTAAAAAAGGTTTGTTCATCTGTGTTTATATCAATACTTTCAGCCTTTTTTTTGTCCTTTGCTTCAAAGTAGTATGGTTTGATGCATTTAACTGCTTGTTAATTTAACCTCAGATTACTGGTGTTATATTTGCAATAAAGTCAGAATGGTTTGCCAACATCAAACCTAATGTGACAGATATGCTTGGAATGAGGAATAAACTATCACTTAGCCCGAAACTAAATGGAAACTTCATTCATCTCATCGTTTTCATTTCATATTTCTGGCAATTGTGCAGAGATTATAGTTTCTGGTGGTATGACGATGCCGCAAATTATTACTCCATTGGAGAGAGTTGATAGACAAGCTGAGAGAATAACTTTGAACAGACTGAAGTAATGGGATGCAGAACCGGAGAGATCCCTGGTAATTAATTATATGAGCAGTTGCTTGTGCGATAAATAGTATGGAAATTTGTAGTGGGTAGTAACCTTATGTG
Source organism: Telfairia occidentalis (assembly GCA_026257165.2). Lineage (NCBI taxonomy): Eukaryota > Viridiplantae > Streptophyta > Magnoliopsida > Cucurbitales > Cucurbitaceae > Telfairia > Telfairia occidentalis. The sequence continues at coordinate 120,763 of JAOANK020000081.1, forward strand.
CTGTCCTTGACGAAAAAAAGGCTTGTTTGCGAGGTGAACCATCTTGCCGTCTTACATTTTTGTATTCAAGTGTGAGCCATAAATGGTGGTTCTTGTTACGTTAGTACATCTATTGATGTGTTTGTAGTATCGTCATAGTAATGCTAGAAATCTCTTGATGGAAAACTGAAAGATCTCTCTGGTTCTGGTATTGGTTACTCTTTCTCAGACAAAATAGGTAAAGAAGATAGCCCACGAAAAATAGAAAGCAAAAAAAAAAAAAAAAGAACAATGGTATATTTTGTATCCCCGTTTACTTGGACTAAAATAATGAGGAAATGGGGAATAATTCTTAGTTTGTATGGTCCATGAAGAATGTGATTCTCTCTCTCTCTCTCTCTTTTAATATAAGTTTGATGTGGATTTGAATTAATAAAATAGCTTTTTATAAATTAAAATATCATAATATATTTTTTCAAATTGAGAAGTTAAATGAATTACAAACAAGAAAAACACATTAGCTTGAGTAGATGAAAGCTAGTAAATTAAAGAAATGTGAAAAGTTAAAATATGAATGATTTTGTAATGTCATTCTCATGTTGCTTTTAGTCATGACAATTAACGATAGTTTTAAAATTTCATAAGTTTTGCAAACACCGAAATAGTGTGTCTATTCTTCCCTTTTCCAAATAGTATATATACATATACTTTCGGTTTCCTTAATATGAATGGATAATTTTTTAGCAGGAGATATGTGCTTTAACCAATTTGCTTTCCTTTCTTTAATAATTTGAGAAATTTCCTTTTTCTTTAATAATTTGAGAAATTTCCTTTTTAAAATTGAACATTGAATATTTTCAATTTGCCAAATTTGAGGGAATGTTGTGCGTTGATATGGAAGAGAAATTGTATGGAAAAAGCCTACTTAATTATTGAGATTTTCAATCGACCTACAATACAAGCAACTAGAGGGAGGGGCTGCCTTTTTAATCTGTCTCTGGATGCCCAAATTACTAAACCAGCCAAGACGAGACAAACGGCTTTCTTGCCTCCTACTCTTAGTTTAAAAAATTATCTACACACATTAAAATTTCCTTCATTTTATAAAAGTAGAAATAGAGTCAACAAATTGTTAGCAATTTTTTCTAATAAATAAAATGATTAAAAAACAAAACAATTTCCAACATATTTCAATACATTCAATTTTTAAGTTGACAAACTAAAATATATTAATTGATATATATATATATATATTTGGTTCAACAATTATGGTGAAGATTGAAAGTTGAAACCTTTTTTATTTTTGTGGAAAATTTTATTAAAACCCTCTTACATTTAATTCTCAATTAGAATTAGTATTAAAAAACAACTGAAGTTAACGCTGTATTTTTCAATTATGGAATTTGATCTGTTCCCATCCGTATAAAAACAACTTCAAAGTCTTCACTCGCGGATTATTGAGAACTCCAAGCCAACCAATAGTCGAGGTCCCAGAAACCCCTTAAAAAACCCTAGAATTCCTAATTTTATCGAAATTTCGTCCCGCCTGGCTCATCTGATTTTGTTCGAATACAAGTTTCGGCGAGATCTCAAGCTTTTATTACGCGGGTCTACTCTCGAACCGGTGAATTTCTGTAGATTCGATGGACTTCGACGAGTACGATTACTTGGAGAAAGCTGTAGAGGATCAGGATGATAGGGAGTCGAAGAAGACAAAGAGGAATGAGAGTGATAGGAATGAGAGAAGCAGCAGAAAGAGAGAGGTAGACGAGGAAGCTGGTTCTGGTGGTCGTGAGGATGAGGAGCTGAAGGTCAAGAGGTTCAGAGGCGAGCATGAAAATGGTAAGGAGGATAGGGATCAGTCGGGCCGAGGCAGGGATCGGCATCGAAGAGATAAAGAGGAAGAAATAGATGTGGGAAAAGAGAGGGATAGAGAGAGGAACCGTACGAGAGAGAGGGGTAGCAGTGAGAAGGAAAGGGATAGAGACAGGGGTAGAGAGGAGAGAGATAGAGAAAGACATAAGGAGAAGGATAGGGAGAGAGACAAGGATAGAAGGGATAAGGAGAGAGACAGAGAGAGACATAAGGAGAAGGAGAGGGAGAGAGACAAGGATAGAAGGGACAAGGACAAGGAGAGGGAGAGGGACAAGGAGAAAGAGAAAGAAAGGAGAGAAAGGGAGAAGAGGGAGCAAGAGAGAGAAGAAGAGAGATCACGAAGAAGCAGGAGTCGGTCTGTTCGGGAGCGAGAACGTGAAGTTGATGTCAGAGAAAGCAGGTAATTGTTCATTTGTGCATTATTTGTTGAACCGTGACGTCGAAAGCTATCCGCTGACTGTTGTAGGTTGCTTGTATAGGTTAACTGTCCGGTTGTTACTCAATAGTGTGGTGTGTTAACTGTTAAAATATGATTTTGGTTATGGCTAATTAATCTCGTCTTTAAATTTGTATTCGCTGTACTAAACAACATGGCATTGTATTGAGTTAGATTAGAATCTGTTTCATGTTTTGGGCTGTGAAACGTGTAGGTGTAAATATTGTAGTTAAGTCCCAGACCATTTGGTTGACATTGCTAAAATCAGATATTTTATGGAAATTAGGATCATTTTCAAACTTGGCTGTGGCAGTAAGCCTTTTTTTTTGGAAGGAAAGAAATGCTAAGATTTTTATTGATAAACACGAGTTTTGTCATAGAAAGAGTGTAGCTCAAGCAAATTTTAATTTCAACCTCAGAATCGATTAGATTTCTTCTGAAATTAAGAATCTGGCTATTGGCTGATCTGTTCCAATACTTCTGCTCTGTGAAAAGCTTGCAGCAAGCTAAGCGCAATGAGTCTAGGGATCAGTCCAGAACCTAACTTTCCTTCCACATGTTCAAACCATTTATTGAATTGCATACTGTTCATAGTATTTTGCTAACAGAAAGGGTTGGAATCTGACAAACAACCAATGATAATCATTGTGGGATGGAAATCCATAATTTATTTATATATTTATTTTTAATTTTCTTTGGATTTCCAAGAGTGGAAGCATCAAAATGGATCATAAAGTTTAGAGACATCTTCCAAGTTATTTTTATACTTCTATTATTCATTATTTTCTTAATAGTTGGCGCTCTATTTAGCAATAAGGGATGCCCTTGCATAACCTCTTGAAGTATTTCTCATACAATGGGTTCTTTTTCCTGAATTTTACTCTTAGCAACGCCCTCTCTTTGGAACAAGGGATACTTCTGGTTCTGTCGGTGCTTGAAACAATTTAGTTTTCTCTATATATCTGTAGAGTCAATAATTTTATATAAGGAACTACTGAACTCAATCACTTGCTGCCAAGTAAATTGTTGATATTCAGTGATGAAGGTGGTCTTGAAAAAGTTTCAAATTTATTTAGAAAAAGTTTGCACATCCACATAATTATTTCCCCCTAACAATATAGAGTGGGAAGAAGAAATCTGAGTGGTTCACAGTTTCTTGAACTTTTTTTTTTGTTTAGATTATTATATGAGTGTCCATTTTCCCCTGATGTTTTGGGTGTGCGAATGGCAGGAGAATGAAGGAAAAGAAAGACATGGTGGAGCCTGAAGCTGATCCAGAGAGGGATCAAAGAACTGTATTTGCTTATCAGGTTGATAGTTTACCGCTGTAATTTTCCTTACCTTTCATGTTTTATATTTACATTTTTCTAATCATTTTTGTTATCCTTCACATTGTTTGTACAGATGCCTTTGAAGGCTACAGAGAGAGATGTTTACGAATTCTTTTCAAAAGCAGGAAAGGTATTTGAAACTTATTACTGAAAAGGAACATTTGAGTGTTTATTTTTTCTTTTGCTGAAAATTAACTATTAAAGGTATTAGCAGTCATACTTTCATCTATATAATTTCCATGTGTCATGCCCCGTGCCCATGTTCACCTCTGTAACATGGGAATAGTTGCATTTTTGTTGCAATGTTACAAACATTATGGTTGCATAGATATTGAGATAGATTTGCTTCGTATTGCAGTTACTGTTCCTCTGCCTTCAGTTTCGAAACTATTATCAATTTCTTCTATCTCAACATTCTGTTTATATTGGGTGAGTGAAAATGTATACATGAATACTGTCGTCATCTCATCGATGGCCAAATGGTGGTTTGCCTCTAGTGTAACGAATGGAAACCTTTATTGCTTTTCTCTTTCCTGGCTTCTTAATAACATGCTCTTATTGTTCTTTCTATTTTTAGGTGAGAGATGTCCGGCTGATCATGGACAGGAATTCTAGACGGTCAAAAGGAGTTGGGTATGTGGTCTTGGGATAAGTAATTTTTATATTGTATGCTTGTGATCATGTTAATATGGTTATTACAATAGTAGTTTTTAAGTATCAAGTTTAACTGTATTTTTAAATGAACTAGCAATGCGATAATGATGGGGGATGGTGGGAATACAATGCAGTCATGTTTAATCAATTCATGCTACTTGTTCAAGGTAGATAACATAAACCTGAGGTTATCTTTGTTGTTTTCCCCATCGTACTCCTAATGTTGCTTCTCTATGTTTTTGTGCAGATAAGAAAGAGTCCTAACTCCTATGACTCTGTTATCTCTGGTCTTGGTTTTAGATTCATCTCATTCTATTATTAAATTTCCTCGTTCAAATTAACTTTCAGACCTTTATTATAATTAACATGTTTGGTCGTGTGTCATTTTCATTCATTGTTTCTTTTCCCTATTTTCTTCTAAGTTTTTCCTTGCGAAGAATGCAAAAAGGTTTCTTCTAGTCCATTATTTTGTTTTTTTTTTTCAAAAAGAAAAAAGGAGGTCTTCTGTGGTATCTTGGCTTCCTAGTACTTACCGTTTAATGATTTTTGAGTAATCATTTTTGGGGGATTAATTTGTGTATGCTAGTATGCTCATTGAAAGAGATTAGAAAGGATGATGAATAGTCACCATATCGTTATCTCCCTCTTCTCATCTATGCCGGTCATTTGTTGTTTGGCTTTGTTTTTACTTTTATTTGAGGAACTGACCTTTATTTCTAATTTTTATTGTCCCATGTTCTAATAAGTTTACTTTGAGGCATTGGTGAAACTGCAGGTATGTTGAATTTTATGATGTGATGTCTGTGCCCATGGCTATCGCTCTCTCCGGTCAACTACTTCTTGGTCAACCTGTAATGGTTAAACCTTCAGAGGCCGAAAAGAATCTTGTTCAATCAAATGCATCAGGGGCCTCTGGTGCAGGGCCATATGGAGCCGTAGACAGGAAACTTTATGTTGGAAATTTACATTTTAATATGACGGAGACTCACCTTAGAGAGGTACCAAGTTTTAATTCTATACAATTTTATCTTGAGACATTCACATTTCAGTTCCTCTCATATGCAGTTCTTTTCTATACAAGCAACAAATGTAATATGTCATTGAACCAGAAACCATTTTATGCACCAATGTCATTTACGGAACTATATACATTGATGTGGTTTTCCTGCTGTAAAATGATAGTTTATGGATAATAGATGTCTTGTCAGAGGATTCAGAGTTAATTTCTTCAGTTTTAAAAAAATTATATTTCAAATTATTTTTGACAATCACTTTTTTTCTGATTAGATTTTTGAAGCATTTGGTCCTGTGGAGCTTGTGCAACTACCTCTGGACCTTGAGTCAGGTCACTGCAAGGGTTTTGGATTTGTTCAAGTGGGTAATATGTTATTATCAATTTTTGCTAGTTTTGATGTACTATGTATCATAATTATCTGTCTTAATTTTTGAGTTGTTTCTAGTTTGCTCATCTAGAACATGCAAAGGCAGCTCAAAGCTTGAATGGAAAATTAGAAATTGCTGGCCGAACCATCAAGGTTATCTACTACTAGATCCTTTTAGATTTTGACTTGTGTCTACTGTCTAGTACTTATATATCTGTTTGCATTAGTACGTCTCTGAAAAATGGTGGGATTCTTGGTTTTTGTATGTTCTAAATAATACTGTTTCTGCAGGTTTCATCAGTAACAGATCACATTGGAGCCCAAGAAAGTGTTGCCAAATCAAATGACCTTGATGATGATGAAGGGGGTGGTCTGGTTGGTGTATAATTTTCTTTTATGACTGAGGAATAAACATCTTGTTATAATTCTTTTAGCATGATTTCCTTTTCAGTCTTCTCTAGGCTTGAGTTGAGCTACCTTCTATTGATCGCCAAATTAATTGAAGTTTTGCATCAAATATCTTAGATTAAGTATGGTTAATGGTTACAATAATTCTCATAAATGATGATTGTGTTTTAAGTATATCCTTCTCCAATTGGAGAGTTCCATTAAAAGTTGAAATGACAACAAAAGGAGTTTCTTCCTTTTGTTTCTACAATTTTTCTATATTGATATCCAACTGGAGAAGTTTTTTGTAACTCCTTGGATGGAATTCTCCACTTTTGTTTGTATCGTTTCATTCCATCAATGAAATGTTGTTTCCATTCACAAAAAAAAGTTGTCATTTCAAGACATATTTGTATTTTCAATTATGGCATCGGTGAGATTAAGTGAGTTGCTCTTGCCGAAGAACCTACCATGAGCGTGTGTTCATGGTCATGGCAACGTAGGCAATTGCCTATCATTGGGGCCCTGTTCCTATAATAATATAAATGAGTTGTGGGAGTAGTTAGGTGATTTTTATGGGATGTCTCAAGGCGCTTAGGCTATGTGGGGTAATTTCAACTTGGTTACAAGTCCAAGAAGAAATCCTGTAGAGGATATATGGCAAAAAGTATGTTATTCTTTGATTATTATTATTTTTATTGAAGATCTCTCTTTCTTTTGTTTCCATGATTAGTGGAAAATACTCATGGCCAAAAGTGGTAGAACATCCTCCTTATGAAGATGGATTCTTAGGTACTGAAGATTGGATGGAGTCTTATATTGAGTCCAGAGTTGGCCAAGTATTGTGCCTTTGCATGAATTTATATATAAGAGATATAATAGTGTGTCAAATATTGATCAAATGACATCGAAGAATTTTCAATAGAAGGCACATTGAAAAATAGTAGATTCCTGTAGAATTTTTTTATTTCGGGATTCCTGCATTGTTATAGGGTGACCAAGGAAACTAGAAAGATGTATGACTTTCTTATAAAAAAAGAAAGATGTATGACTTCAGTAGCTACATGCTAAAAATCTAGATGAATTTGATGAAACTATTCATTTTTGAAGGAGTCGATTGGGTAACATATGGAAATATCTGCAAGTTGTAGAAATATCCACGATATATTGACTGTTATCTGAATGGTTTTTGTATTTGATGACAACACATGGAAGGAATCAGTTGTCAGTTGTTGATGACATATTGGTGTCATTAAGGGAGAATGATTCTTCCCTCGGGGATGACAACCCACCCTGAGTTTTGTTTTTCAAACATATTGATTGCCAATTTTGACAACTTGCTTAAGCTTCTTCTATTCTCTCACATACCTAGAGGAAAAAGGAGAGAAAAAAAGTGAAAAAAAGGAGACCATGGTCATGTGTCAATAACATTATTTGGTGACTGTTGAACTATGTCGATTGCAACTTTTCCCTCTTTGATCACTTTCTACTTGCTTTTTCGTTTCTCCTTTGGCTGTAGCTTTTGTATATTTCATTTCATTCAAAATAAAAATTTGTTTATGATCAGAAGAAAATGTTTGCTAATTGTAACCTCGAATTGCAGGCATTGAATGCTCAATCAAGAGCTCTGCTTATGCAGAAGCTTGACCGCACTGGCATTGCTACTAGGTTTGTCTCCCATGTGGTGTGATCGAGCCGGGAGATATCTTATCTTCCCTCTTTTGTACTTCAATGGACATATTTGTTTTCTCTAAGAAGAAAGACGAGATCAATGTGAGTTAACTGCTTCATGGTTATTGCTTCATGGTTTCAGTATTGCAGGGTCACTTGGAGCTCCGGTGTTGAATGGGTCAGCCCCAAATCAGAGATCTACCAGCTTACCTCTAAATGGTCAAGCTGCAGTTGCTGCACCAGTACTTCCAGCGAATTTTACTTCAGCTGTTTTACAACCTGTTGGAAGTCCAAGTGAATGTCTACTCCTGAAAAATATGTTTGATCCATCGACGGAGGTACTGAATACTTGTATTTTCTGTTTTCATCTTTTTAGGTGGATTATTTACCAGGTAAATTATGTTGCAGACAACTCCGGACTTTGACATGGAAATCAAAGAAGATGTTGAAGAGGAGTGTTCTAAGTACGGTCATGTTAAACATATCTATGTGGATAAGTGAGTATTTTTTTTTGTTGGTCCCCATAACCAATCACATCAGTTATTTCAGTTCATATTGACAAGTGAAATTTCATTTTTTTTTTTTTGGTTTAAATTTTTTCAAGTGAACTTTTTTTTGGTAAGGTCTTGGTGGAGGTTTGGTCTAGTGTTAGCTTCATTATGGGCTGTTTGTTTTAAAGGATTTTTGTAACTATTCTTTAGGCACGGTTCCATGGTGCCATTTTTTGTATTACTAGTTTGTTTTTGTTGGGTGGCTGCATTTTTTGGGTTGTCTTTTTATGCTCTTTTGTATTCTTTCCTCATAATTTTTTTGGGTTAAAATTTATATTTTTTCTTCCTTTTCAAGTCATTATCATATTTATGGCTACAATGCTTAAACAGGATGTTGTCCCCTGATCGCGTCTTTCTTGAATTTATTTCATTCCGTGTTGGGCATTGACTTGGATCTTTGATCCTCATTTGCAGATACGTCCGGAATAGGAATGGAAAAAAATTACTAATGCCTCCATGGATGGGAGAATCATTTTTTCCCAATTTAATTTTAGGATGGTTATTGAGGACTTTCCTGCGCTGACACTAGCCCCGAATTATTTTAGAAAAAAATATAGAATTATAATTATACTTGTCCGACAATGTTTTCCATATTTGCTAATTAATAACATGAAAAGAATTACATAAATGGTACGTTGTCTTTTTTGACATCTCTTTTCTCAGTCAGTATTTTTGTTTTTTTTTGTTTGTGTGCTGTTTGTGGGCGGGGAATTTGCCTTCTAACTAAGTTTAGGATTTTTTCTTCTTCTGTTGCCCCTGGATGACCTCTAGACCTTTTGGAGCAATCTATCTCTTGTGCTTTCATTCTAATATTTTCAATCTATCTCTTCTGTGGTGCTTTCTGCTAACGATGATAATGATAGTAAACATCGTATGTTGTCTCTTCTAATATTTTCAATGACACAGAAGCATTAGAAGGTTCTCAGCATCCTATGAGCACACATGCTTTATATTCTTGGCAGTCCCTTGAAGCTTTGAGTGTCTTGTTTATATCCTCTTTTTGTTGAGTCTATATCAAATGCTTGGACAGTTGGAGTTATGGTTGAACATTTAGATTGTAGTTGGGAAAGTATTCAAACTTTTACATTTCTTACTTGTGGTTTGAAAACATATGCATGTCATCTAGGTTATTATTACATTCATAGTTCACTTTTCCATTGTTGTTGATTAAAGCCAGGACTCATACTGATTGACTGCAAGCAGCTTTACTATGAGTCGTTACCAAGGTTGTGACTTCTTGTTGTTAATACCGTCAGCATATCTAGACGTTTATTTACTTTGGGAAATTAACTAATGCAACTAGTATTAAGATTGACTTTTTATATGATGATATTCGAAGTAAATGGAGAAGAGAGATGACAGATAAAGGTAGAGAGGATGGTGTGGGAAATTGCTCTTCATGCATTTGCTTGCATATTGTGACTACTATTAGATTTAAATTTATTTGTGCTTTTTGTTTGTTTGTTTGTGGTGATGAAATTGTTCTGAAATTATATTAGAGCCAAAACCTTTGTGCAATTTCTTTTTTTCTATTCTCTTATAGGTAATGTAAGTGATGTACACTCCCACCTTATGTCCAAGAATGAAACTTCAAAATTTGTATTGTAATGCGATTAAATAGATGTTTATATTTGTAGAATTTGTCATTTTCATCGTTTTAAAATTATTTTGCATTGTACAGAAATAGCGCGGGATGTGTGTATCTGCAATATGATACCGTGGAAGCTGCTGTAAATGCTCAACGTGCAATGCACATGAGGTGGTTTGCAGGCAGACAGATATCTGTCTTGTTCATGGTTTGTTCTTCGACTCAAAAGCTCCAATGAGTTCTTGATCGTTCTTAATTCTTTTAGACTCGGGTTTTTAGGGAAAAGAAACTGTGCCCAGCAGACTGAGCTCATTTCCTCGTCTTAGATTTCTCAGTTTTGGCTTCTCAATATGATCTTTTTCTGTCTTGCAGCAACCGCAGGTGTATGAAGCCAAGTTTATAGGAGCTTGAATACTGTTTGTGGCCCTCACCATTTAGGAGTAATCAGATGATTTCTCTAGTCATCCCTGATTTCTTTTCTCTTGGGTGCTGTTTAGTTGGTGTCTAACGCGTCGTCCATTTGTAACAGGTGCTTATAGAAGTACAGGTTAAAAGAGAGTCAATTATCTTCATAGAAAAGTTAAACGTCCTGTTCTTTATGGTGGATATTGGTACCTATTTTTAATTTCTGCACTACAACATTAGTGTCAAGCGAATACTTTTTGATGGCTTGGATGCATTTAATGTGTTGACTTGCGGAGCCGCGTTCTTTGAATTTGTCTTGCAATGCATGTTGTAGAACTTTCCCTGAAACACTGTTTTTGAGTTGGGTTTTCATGCATGTACAGGTATTGATTTCTTCCAGTGATCATTGGAAGTCCTTATTACAATATGTTCTATCTCGATAGGTGGAAAAAAGACCTTATTGTAACGATTTTTTGGCAAATCCAATATAAAGATATTAACATTCACATGTTGTGTTGATCGTGGATTGTTTTCGTTTCTGTCATAAGGTGGTGTTTCTTCAATTCAGATTGCTTATAACGCCCAGGTTTCTTCTCCATTTCTCGAATTTGCCTTGAAGCTGCTCCTATTAGATTGTTATGGAGGTATAGTTCTGAAAAACTAATCATTCTAAAATGAAACTGAAATTCATTTTAATCATTATCAATTAGGGACAAAAACTACTCAAGACTCTTCTTCTGCAGAAGAGTGTTTATGTACTTGGATACGGAGTAGAAGTTGCTTGTCAACCAATGATTGACATTAATCACTCGTGATTTAAAGCTGATATCTTATACTAATTAATTAGTGATTAACATCTATCGATACAGCAAACTCAGGAAGTGATTTACATCAAATGTCGTCAATCAATTATTAACCTTATTTGAAACACTGATCGACATATACAGTTGATATCAACTAGATTTTTTTTACTACCACATACCAATTATTAGTTTACTAGATATGGTGAGTAACATTATTTTTAAAATTTGACAACGTTGACCATTTTTTACCATTTGTGGTTGATTCTAAGTTAAAAAACAACATTACTCTTTGAACTTTCAATCTTATGTTTAGTAGTTAACTAAATTTTAAGAAAGTGTCTAATAGGTTCCTAATTTTTAAAAAAATGTCTAATAAATTCTTAAACTCTTACTTTTGTGTCTAACACATATCTAAACTTTGAATTATTTGTCTAGTAGATTTTTGACTTGTTCATTATTTATTAAAATTTAGATTTATTGGATAAAAAATTGAAAGTTTACGGTTCTAGTAGATACAATATTTAAAATTTAGAGACTAAATTTGTAATTTAATCATAAATGCTTTAGGAGATGATTTCTTATCAGCACTTAGGTCTTATATAACACTCCAAGTCTTAAAGGGCTAAGTCCTCAAAGAAAAGAAAAGAAAAGAAAAGGAAAAAAAGGGGAAAAGAAAGTCTTGAGGGCTGAGGGGGTGGACATGGGGCAATTGGGCCCAAGTGGGAATATGATGGGCCTGGGCCTAATGGAGAGGATTTGTGAATGTGAACATGGCGGAGGGGGATTGGTAGGTGGCACTTGGCAGTGATCCAGGGGTATTACGTGCGGTCACGGCGGCGATAAGACCGGGACCTCAAAGCCCTACTCTCACTGGCTCATACTCCTCCTCTGCCACCCCTTTTTTCTTCTCCCTCTCCTTCTATAAAATCTTCCTTCTAATTCTAAACCCACGGGGCCTTCGGAGGGGGCTTAATTTTCAAACCACCCAATACCGAAACACCCAGATTTTCAGATTTTACAGAGAGGGAGTGGTTGTAGATTCTTCCATCTCTTGCGAGCTTCTCCAGATTCAGTCCTTTGTTTCTTCCTCTAGCAACTCACTCACGGTTACTCACGATGTCACACCTGTTGTCGATTATAATCTTAATGTGGGTTTTTGGCTTAATTCTCTCTTGTTATTCCTGGTGTTTGCTTGGTTGCAGATGGATAGGTACCAGAGAGTGGAGAAGCCCAAGTCAGAGAATACTCCTATAAACGAGAATGAGATTCGCATTACTACTCAAGGAAGGATGAGAAACTACATTACTTATGCCACCACTCTTCTCCAGGTTTATTCTCTTGTTATTTATTGCTTTGGCTGTGGGTTCTTTTGTATAATTCATATGGTGCTGCTGATGTACAATTACTGGTCATAATTAATGATGTGAATGCAGATGGTATGTCGTCCAGTGGATACTTCTACTGTCTTAGTGCCCGTGCTTTTAATACTCGAAATGCCTGATTTGAGGCCTATTATATCTGTAGAGACTCCAGTATTTAAATGCCAAACTTCTGTTTCATGTTGTTACTTTATTTGTCAGTGCTTTCAATTTGCTCTGAAAATGCGAGAATAAAACTGTATTCCTTGTCTACGTCTACCATGGAAGCCTTGCTTTTGTTATCAAATATTAAGTTCTGATTGTTACAAAATTACACTTTCTATCTGCTACTAAATGATGGCAACAGATGTTTTTATTTTTGTTCTCATTTTTAGTAATTTCTAATTCTTATTTCTTGCTAGTGCATGTTTCTCTTTCACCTACAGATTCTCGTAGTTGTTTAGCCATATTATACATGGTGCTTTCTCCATCTTATAAGTTAATGCTATAGCCTTTTCTCTTTCATTTGCTTACGTTGTCTGGTGATCTGCATCGATCTTTTCTTATGTGGAGTCCTGTAAAATTCTTTTGTGATTTTATTGATTATGATTTCTTGTGTCCTTCATAGGAGAAAGGGTCAAACGAGATTGTTGTCAAGGGAATGGGCAGAGCTATCAATAAGACTGTAATGATAGCAGAGCTAATTAAGGTGGGGTTCTTCTCTGCAATGTGCTTGTTTTTGGTGTGCTTGCGATATCCTCCATATTATCTACCTTTTCTCTGTTCAGAGAAGGATTGCTGGTCTCCATCAGAACACTGCAATTGGATCCACTGATATAACTGACATGTGGGAGCCACTCGAAGAAGGCCTTCTTCCGTATGAATTCTTAGTCTCTCATAAGATTCTAACATTTTACCATTACTAGCTTTGTAGTATAATTGTTTTAAAGCCCTTTTTTTCTTCTGTTGTGCAGTCTCGAGACTACTCGACATGTTTCAATGGTGTCAATTACCTTGTCCAAGAAGGAGCTAGATACATCTTCGACAGGGTAAACATTTTTGGTTGATGTCAACTTTTCTTACAAGATATATTTTCGGTTTCATTTCAACTTATAAAAATTTTTAGGAATTACAAATTTGATGAAATGAAATGAAATTGGTACACGGAGTTTAATTCTAAACCTGTCATGATTAACGCTTATGGTATGATTTGCAAGTTCGTATCTCATATACGTGAAACCATTTTAATATATTGGGGACTGATTTGTAAAATAGGCAAAAGCTATTTTTGGATTATTTTTTTGTTGGGATTCAATATTAAAATTTAAATATTTTTGTACTCTTCAATATTTAAATAAATATGTTGCTTGACCATTTGTTTTACTTCTATGTAGATACCAGTCTCCTCTTCCAGTTGACCAAGTGAAACCATGGAATGAATTTGAAGATGAAGGAGGTGAAAGGATATAAACTGGTCCTTTTATTTTAATTCATTTACTTTTAAAATTTGATGATCTTAATTAATTTGCATCATTTACTGTTTAGAGGGATCACCTAGAATACGAGGCAGGGGACGTGGAAGAGGAAGAGGCAGGGGTAGAGGTAATATCCTTCTCTCAGACTCATTATTTATGTCTGCATATATTTTCAGGCATATTTGGTTTGGACTTATTTAATGCAACTTTATATCACTTGTTTGTGTGTAAGGTAGAGTAAGTATGGTTTTTGCATTGTAGCGGTGCAGAGTTAATAAAAAAAAGATTGACATAGATGAGATGCAATTTATACAAAAAATACGTTGAAGTACAGAAAAAATGAAAAGATAAATTTATACATGGCAGCACCCCAGTCATACAGAAAATCAAATTGTAAATAAGGAATATAGCCTTTTAATGTACTCGATGCAATTTTTTGATTAATCGGAGGTACATCTTTTCATGACCTTAAATTGAAATTTATGATCGCCCTAAAATGGTTTTTTTTGCAGGGAATTACAATGGTCCATCTGAGTATCAAGGAGATGGTTGGGATGGTGGGCGGGGTTTTGGTGTTAGAGGTCGAGGACGTGGAAGAGGTCGTGCCTTTCGTGGAAGGGGACGTGGTTATGGTCGTCAGTCAGGTGGATATTATGATTATGGTGAACCTATGGCACCACCAGTCCCAGGTCGGGGTAAGTTTTGGAATTTATGATATAATTAAACCCAAAGAAAAAAGTTGCTTGTGTTTCTCGTGATTTATTTAGTCTTGTTCTTTTGGTTATAAAATGATGTATGACTGTACTGTTTGGAAAAAGGCTTAATTTGCTAGGGCAGACACTTTTGGGAAAGAAAAGGTGAAGGGTTGGAAAATAAAGGGGGAGAGGAAAGGGGAATTTGGTAGGTGATCAAATTTTTGCCTTTTACGAGTGTTTCCGTGGTGGGGCTATGTTGAGAATAGAGTTAAAATGCTTAAATTGTTTTTAGGTCAAGAAGATCTTCATTATTATTATCCAACTCAATTCATTCCCAAACCTGCGCACGCCATTCATTTCTCTCTATTGTTAGGATTGGACCATTCTGTTGATATATGTTATCTGAAGGTTTTGCAGGGCGTGGTCGTGGCAGGGGGAGGGCTCGTGGTCGTGGTGGTTATTATCGATCAGATGGACCGGTTCAAGCAGCCGCTGCTTGAGCAGTGAATGCTGATCAATGTGGTTGCATTTTGCCGATGGCCTCAATATTTTATAGTTTTGATTATCTTTTTCTTTTCTTTTTTTGTTTTCCAAGTTCGTAAATTGCTTCCATGGAGGGGTAGGAGTTTTAGTTTCTGTAGTGTTGAGGTAGGAAGATTTTCATAGCTCCTAATTGACTTCAAGTACGTCCGAGGCAAATGGCTGTAAATTATTCTCTTTTCAATAGGAAGCAGTGTAGCAGCAGTACATTCTTTCATTCATAAATGGTTTTGCATGCTAATCTCTACTAATTTAGAATTTTTCATCCAAAGTTATTTGGAGCAGTTATGTTCTTTTATGTACATACATACAGGAATTAGATGCATTAGGAAAATTTTAAATTGAGTTCTGCAAAGGTAACGCCTAAGTGTAGTAGTGTTTATGAATTTAACAAATGTTAATGAGGCCACTCCTTAAATACTCTATAGTATTCTAATCAGATCTATTAGGTTTACAACGTTCTCTTTTTGACCAACATAGAAAACATTTTGAAAGCATAACGGTAGCTCCTGATCATTGTATAAGATTTTTTTTTTACAATAAATGTAGGGTGAAAATTCCAAGGTTACCATAATTGCTCACTTTATGCTCCATGTTGACCATATAGAATTTGAATTGCATCAATCAGTGTGATAATATAATCGTTAATTAATTTATTATACAAACTAAAATGAGAGATATAATTGTCAGTTCTCCAAATCGAGCATAGCTCATAGTTAGACATATCTTTCTGATTAAAAAGTTGTGAATTCGAAACTCCACCTCTGCATGTTGAACTCGGAAAAAAAAGGGTCTTAGACAATACTGACAGTTGAAAAATATCAAAACAGGTATGACTTCTTCACATTCTCCCACTACAAGATGACATGCTATTGGCTTATATAATTAATGAAGTCAAAAAAGCATAAAAAAAAAGTCCTCAATAGATGGTATGAGACAAATTCACGGGTTTCCTCTTAAATGAAAAACCTTTCCTATACGAGAAAATTCTTAACTTTTCTTATTTTCAATTATTTGATATATAAAAGTAACAAAATACTAATAAACACAACAAAGAGTGTAAATATTTTAATGTAAGATTATATAAAATGCATTCTTTGTCATTTACTAACTTAAATAATTAACCATGTATAATAAGTAATGCATATACTTTATTCTCAAAATTAAACCCTAAAAAAGAAAAACATTTCTTTATCTTTCCCCCAAACTCCATTTCAAATGGAGAGATGAATTTTACCGGAAAAAAAAGGAAAAAAATTGCGCCCACCGAATTATTTTATCCAAAACATGTGGATAATGTGTAAATAATGGGCATGTGTTTTTGTTATGCGAAATTTGAAAATGATTGTTTGTTTCTGAAGTCTACAAAGCATTTAAAAGCCTCACTATTACACAACAGCAACATGCAAATTTAACACACGTACTCAACATGATTTTATCATATACTTAACAGAAAAATTTTAAAAAAATATCATCTTTCAGAAAATGTCAACCATGCATGTCATTAACATATTTTCACTAATTTTTTCTTCTTAAAAACACATTTATTTTGAAAGTATTTTATAATAAAGCCCTACGCTCATTATTTTATCACTTCGATTATGGTATATGATCTTCTAACTTGAGACTAATTTTCTTTGTTTGATATCATAATTTCATTGTGTGTTTGGATCAAACGAAACAAACTGAACTTTATTGGCTTCAGTTTTAGAGACAAAACTCCTTTGTATGAGAGGGGAAGATAAGTTCCAATTACGTCGCTAAAGAAGCTCCGAGAAGCATCAAGCATTTTTTATGAGATCGAAAAGCAATTTTTAAATAGCAAGCACTAGCTATCCTAGTTCGGGTCTTGGTTTTTCCTATCTACCAAACCATTTTGCATCGTATCTTCGGGATTCTTTCACTCGGACCGAAGTAATGTCACTCGATCATTATCAAATCGATTTAAAGGTATCGAAATCAGTAAAGTTGTGTTTGTGAATGATATTAAGGAGGCTGTTTTGTTTTATTAAAACAAAATTTTTATTTTTGTTAACACATTAAATAAGGTTGTTATTGATTGAGTTCATCTTCAAGAATAATCATCAAATATACACGAGTTACAATAAGTATGTAGCAATGCTTAGCCTTTAAAACGCTTCTAAAAAATGTTAATGGGTGCTTACTATATGTTTAGTTTGAAAGTTTGAATTTGTATAATTTATGACTTTTGAAAAAAATATATATGAGATGTAGAAACTTAAATTTGTGTAATTTTTGTTTGATATTGGTGAGTTCATGATTTGTAAAAATTAGCATACAGTATAAAAAATAGGTTTAGATAGCTTAGCAAAATTCCACGTATCAATTATACGATAAGCTTTTTAATTTTAAATAACGTAAACTTAATTTCATGACTCAAATTCATTAGAGGTTTTGTAGATGAACAACGTACTCACAAATCTTATGAATATCATCCATTAAGTTCATAGCAATTTGAATTCAAAATAAAATTCTATGGAGTTTTTTTTCTTACTAGTGCTTCTAAGAAGCTCTCTCATTACACACACAAAAGTCTAATACCGAATTTGAAAATTAGGAACTTGAATTTTATGTTAAACATAGTACAAAGCTGAAGTAAAATCTAAAATGATTTTTTAGGTAAATTTTAATTAACGAGGAAAAATAGAACGCATAAACTCAAATAATCAAAACCAAACATACATTAATTGATACTATGAAAATCAAAATGAAGTTCAGATACACATATATATCAAGTATTATTATGAAATTCAAAAATAAAATACCAAAAACTTTCTGTTAAATTTAAATATAATACAAAGTTTTAACTAGTAGGATCTAAAATGACTTTGCAATAAAGTATAACTATAAAATCATATAAAATCAAATTGAAATAAGTATAATTATAGTACAAATTTAATAACGAAAAATAAAACATATAAAACTATAAGAGTCGAAAACCAAACATTCGATAATGTAAAAATCAATATGAAATAATATGTATGCAAATACATAAACCATTCTAAAATTAATGGAAAAACAATAGGAAAAAAATTGACAAACTGGGATTTTAGTAACACACATTCATAGCATTCTAATTTTATCTGGAAAATCGATATTAATTATACTTTTATAAACTACGATTTTTTATTATTTTTTTTTTGAAACTCATAAACTAGGAATTAACACTTCATGATGAGTGTAATATAATCACGAATAATCATACATAAACCAAAAAGGGTTTAATAAAAACCTTTATCCCAATTCCAGTAGAACGAATAGTCATTCAAACAAGGGCTATCATACTGTAAAATGATTTAAGGGTTTTCACATAAGAATCAAAATTAAATTTCCAATTCTCATTCCTACTTAAGAAGAAAATGAACTATAAATTAAAACAAATGCAAAGAAAAAAAAATATATATATAATAGTAGATCAATAAAACATGGGATTCATTCTAACAATAATTTACATTTCTTTGTTTAATTCCAGAGGTATGAAAGCTGAAGGCAATTGTCTGCAACCCCTACCATTGATCATAAACTTTATTTCATGCAAAATTAAAAACAAAGCTGTGCTTTACATATTCAATTAACTGTCAACTCGATTATAATTCAATTAGTTATAGCATTATAATTTTTTTTTTTTTTAAGATGATTTGAGTGAAAATCCGAAGAAGAAATGTTTATTCCCAAACATAATTCAATTGAATAAACATTAGAAATTTCTTCCAAACTTTGGAAATTTGAAATTTGAACCTATAATTCTGGAAGAAACTAGAAATGTTTAACCACACTGAATTATGTTAGCTTCATCTCATTTTCATTCTCTATTCTTGACCTTATGTTGGAACTAAAAAGCCTTAAATTAGAGGATTCTAAGCTAATCCCACAAACCCCATCTAATCTCCGCCATGGCCACTGCCACCGCCACCGCCACCGTCTTCAAGTTCCGACGATCCCCTTGCCGGAGAATCTAGCATCAATGATGGGTTTGGTGTTCATATATATGCTTTGAATGGATCGAAATCGTGTCTTCTTGGGGCGACAAATGAAATTAAAGTCTTCTTCTTCTTCTTTTCCAAAAATCTCTTCGATTTTGGACCAAATTGAGGTCTCAATTTGGGATCTTTTCTGATCAACCTCCTCCTCCTCCCCCTCGTCGGCGCCGCCTCGCTTCCTCTTGTTCTCCGCCGTGACGACATTGCAACTACTGTCGTCCTCACTACTCAGCTGCATCAACTGCTGCGCCGCACCCAATACCTCCTCCGAATTACGCGAACACGTCGATTCTTGATCTCCCATTTATTCAAATTTCAAACCAAAAACCCAAAAACAAAACTTAAAAGGCTCACCTTTTTTTTTCTTCTCTTCTGTTTCTCTATGTTGAGACTCTGATCTCTTTTGGGTTTTTTTTATTTTTTATTTTGCAAAAGAGCGCGTTTATGGGACTACGTGTTGTGTGGTTGAAGTTGCATAATTTTAGAGAGAGAAAAACACAAAAGAGGAGAGAGAGAAAGAGATTACAGAAGAAACTGCAACGTTGGTGCGAAGAAGATGATATGAAGACGATTTTTTTTTTTATTTATTAACAACTTTCCACCGAATTATTGCGTGTATCCAATTCTATTTTAAACAAAACCTTTGGGGTTCTTTTGGCCGTTAGATTTTTACAATTTTAAAAAACATATCATATTTTACTCTGTTGACGTATGTCATTGCAAGATCTTCATCTGCCATATCTAATTATATTTTTTTCCTTTCTTTTTAAATAATTTTTTTTAATTATATTTTATTATTAGGTTAGAATTCCTTTTTGTTTTAAATTACGACTAAATATTAACTTCATCAAAATATGTATAGGACTAAGCACCACAACACTGTAAGAATTCAGCAGGTCGACTCACCTACTTAACCGGCCTAGACGTTCTATATAAGTAGTTCGAGCTTGCCAAATTCGTGCATCAACATATTTAGTGTTTGTTTAAGAATAATTACTATGAGAAACAATTTAAAAAAAAAAAGTAATTGTTTATGTTTTTTGTTAAAAGAATTATTTCAAAATTATAGAATATAATTTTTAATTATTTTGGGTATAGCTTCTAAACAACCCTTAATTCTTCCGAATTTCACCAAGAAAATCGTCATTTCATTAATAATGAATATCACGATTATTTCGTAAAATATTCCATCGTAAAAAGTAAATAAAATAGCTAAAGTTTCACCAATTGAATATTTATCAAAAGTTAAATGAACTAATGACCCAAAAAAAGCATCTGATTAATCACTATTATAAAATGGTGTTTTAAGATTAGAAGGCATCTTTAATGGGTCCCAATAGAATTTGACTGCTTGGGTCTTCACGATCCACTGCATGCAATCTCACCGTAGGATCATACTCCATCAACTATTAGAGGTAACTAGAGAAAATTTATGCCGTCCATTGCATACAGTCCGTAATCGAACGAATATGATTCGTTGAGAGAAGGACAATGGAAATTGTCAAACTCGTGTTTGTAATGTTGTCTTGTTCTTAATTTGAAAGAATAGAAAGATGATGACTTTGACTTTTGACCTTTTATGGGTTGGGCTTAGCAACATCATATAATTAAGCGTGTAAAACACTAATTGCTTTGAGGGAAAAAAAAAAAAAAAGGAAGAAAAAAAGAAAAAGGGTTAATTTTTCTTGTTTTTAGATTACAATTTGTTTTCTTATTATTATTTCTCTAATGGAAATTACTATTCAATTTCTTAACTTCGTTGCTTGATGTATTCTTATGGTTATTTACTTCGATGCTTAAAGTCTACACATTACTCATTTTGTCCCTAAAATTTAAAAGTTTTGTTTAATTTCTCATTATCATATAAATAATCTTATTTTCTTATTATATGACATCTAATGTTTACATCGTATGAAAAGAAAAGAAAAGAAAATGACATTTACATCTAAAAATTAGTTGATCGTAGGATTTAAAACAACACCAAATTTTTAGATGTAGATTTAATTAGTTTCTAGGGTTGATTGTGGTTTTATAATATTAATTATGTTGAGATGACATTAAAAATTAAATTTATATTTTGTTATTACGACGTCATGGAAAAAGAATAAACTTTTGATTATTTATATTCTTTTTTGTTAGATGAAAACCATTCCTCTCCGATCTCTTTGACTCATTCTGCCCCCCTCTCGTCTTCTAAATTTTTACCGAAGCCTCAAAAAGTTTAAATCTTAAGATTTGAAAACTTAACTAAATGAAAAGATATATAGGTGAAAATTCATAGATCAAAAGGGTAAAAAAATTTTAAAAAAATTACCAAACATAGAACCAATGGTACTCATGGGCTAGCACTTTGCTGAAGGATTAAAAAGTTTTTATCTAGACTTTTAATGTCATATTTTGAGATGTATTGTTTTTCAACATTTGTTGGTGATTGATGTTAAAGTAAAAAACAACAAATGATGAAAAAAAGTTGACTCGATCAACCAAACCAAACTTGGAATCATTTGACCTGCTAGGTTGTTTTCTTAAGCTATTTTCTCATTTGATTTGACAGCCTTCAGAGACTGGACTGTCATATTAGAAGAATGTATCTAGTTCTAATGTTCATAATTTAAACCAACTTTGATAGTTTCATCACTTTCACACTCATATGAAAACATGTCACAAAACCTATGTCAAGGGAGAGGATAAGAAACGTTCCGACCGAAGTCGGGGAAGACGTACGAAAACACCTTCCAACCGATGTTAACGATACGCTTCCAGTAAACAATTTTCAGATGAAAAACAATGACTTTCAAAGTTCAAATTCAAACAAAAAGTCGTTACAAATTACAGTGACATTCAATTCAACATTAAAAATGAACAGATGAAGGTCAGGGGTTTACATTACCAAAGATTCATGAAGGAACACAGCAAAAATGAGAGAGTTTGAGACAAATTTTACATATCCCCCAAAGTTTGACAAGGGAATAAATTATATAAGTTCATGTTTTCCATGGGACAAAAATAAGGAACAATTTAGCAAAGGCTAATTCAGCAACAAGAGAGCAGAGTAATTTCAATAAAAGAATCAAGGAAATCTATAGAACAAATAACAATTCCTCACCTCCAACCCTTCTATCTACATCATACTGCATTTAATTTCTTCCCCTCACAAAAATTAGTCAAATTTCCTGCAAAAGCCTTAACCATTCTGTCCTGACCAACTCGTTTTCCTAATCACAATTCAACCCGCAAACTTCTAAAACGGGACCGTCTCTGGATACAAATGGGTTGATCCTTACCCACAGTAATGTTAAGATTGACGCTAAAAGAATTGACCAAACGACAATGATCGTCGGTAACCGATCTTGTTTCCCTAACAATCCCTTCAAGAAGGGGTAGAGGTGGATAATCACCCAAAGAGCAAAAAATAGCCTTCCGAAAAGAGGGCCCCAGGAATCGTACCCGTTATTGATGGCATCTGAGATCCCGACGATCACACCGACAATGTTTATGATCAACAAGGTTGTGGGCGGTATTAACAATGATGTCCACTTAAATACATAGAGCTCCGAAAATTCACCGTCGTCGGCTGCTTTGGATGTAACCGTGAAGTTCGTGCTGACACCAGCTAAAACCTTGAGTAGACCCTGGAAGAGGGCGAAAAGATGCGATGAAACGCCTCCAATAACCCAAAACTGTTCGTTTCTCCACCAGTCGTCAATGCCAACACTGCCCCACTGCATCTCAAGGATACCGGTCGCAGCAATTGAAATGAAGAGTGCAATGAAAATAAGACTAGCATAGTTGCTAATCTGCAAATGTTCAGAAATATGTTGGTAATTAGAAGGGGATAATGACTGATAAACCAAGCTAAGTAAAACAGTAGATGGAACAATTTTCTACACAATTGAAGGCAAATAACCCAAAGTGAAGAAATAATTAGTTGTCAATGCTAACTAAATGAAAATGAGTAGGCCACAACAGAAGCCATTACAAGGACCCTTCCCTTTAACGCATCATAGCAAAATGCAGATACATGAAACAATTTACAGTTCAATCTTACAATTTCTTTTCTTTCCTTTTCATTCAGTTACAGTTGAATAGTTTAGTTGAAGAAAAAACATTCAAGCAAACCAAATGTAATTAAATAAAGAAAGAAAAGAAATTACCTCAGGAACAATAAATTTCCCGGTGAGAAGACAGATAGCTGGCAGACTACAGTAAACAAGCAATGGAATCGAGGTCCACGGATAGACCACTGAGTTAATGTACGAAAAACGTTCCAACCAGTTCAACCCGCCTCCATAGCCATACCAAATAGGACAGTGTCTGCTCAAGAATATTTCAACAGATCCTAAAGCCCACCGCAAAACTTGGTGTAGACGATCTGAGAGATTGATTGGAGCTGACCCTTTAAATGCGGGTCTCTTCGGTATACAGTACACAGACCGCCAACCATGACAGTGCATTTTAAATCCAGTCAAGATATCTTCAGTCACCGAACCATAAATCCACCCAACCTGAAATAATCATGTTGAAAGATTTCAGAGACTACAACTCAGAATGCAAAATTCATACAAATTGTTTTGCTTTAAAAGTGTTAAATTTTCATTTATTACGTACCTCTTTCCCCCATTCTGTTTTATCTTCATAACCACAACTGATGACTTGGATAGCTTCTCTTAAGAGTGATGCTGCACTTATATCATGAGGAACTCCTCCATTTTCCAACAGGGTTGAAGCGACAAACACCGGAGATTGCCCGAATTTTTTTGCCAATTTTATTTGAGACACATTCAATTTCTCTATGCTTAATTCTGCAATCAACCCACATAAAGGTACATTGGATTTCACTTTTCTTTACATATAATATGATAAGAATACAACTTCTTGCTGAAATGATTCATTACCTTCAATTCCCTCCTCAATATTCTCAAGTGCATGGATCTGTTTTGATGCTTCTCTGTGCTTTGTCTTCTTCTTTTTCTCATTCTTAGCCTTTCCTTTCTTGTCCCTTCTAGACCCACAACACAGACAGCACCATTTTGGCAAGCAGTTGCATGTTTTGCTAGGGGGTTTCTTCTTGGCAGGAGCATCATATCCATAAAGGGCAACCCTCCGGAAAACACATCCCGTACCAACATATATCGGTCCTTGTAGTCCATCTAATCCTTTCATGTTAATCTGAATTAAATTTTAAACATTAGCTTTTAAATAGCATAAGATATGCAAATTTAAAGTAAACCGTCTAACCATAAAAGCATAGACATACATCAAAGAATACAACATTCCGGTTTGAATATCGATCATGTCGATCAATCCCATCAAATCTTTGAGGAAACTGCACATAACAAACTTTCTTCCCTGATGTAGGATCCATCATGAAACACATAGCTTCTCTAAGCGCCTTGCTATTGTTAATGTAGTGATCACAATCAACATTAAGAAGATAAGGAGCATTTGACAGAACTGCCGAGACCCGAACCTTCAAAGAAAAAAAATGGAAAGAAGCGTAATGTTAAAGGGCAACAAATGTAATTGAATGGGTACAAAACAAATAACGTAAGAGGTTTCATGGAGTGCAGATCACCTAAAAATTGAGAGAATGAAGATTTAAGCTTAATACATACCAGTGCATTCATGGCCCCAGCCTTTTTGTGATGTTCGAACCCTGGCCGCTTTTCACGAGAAACATAAACCAAACGAGGTAGCTCATTTCCTTCAACATCAGAAACTCCACTCTGGCCAAGGAAGACCTGTAAAGGCACAAATGCACAGTACATTTAGTTTGTACAAACATGAACAATCAGATATGCGTATGAAAATGCAGAAGTGAGCTGTTTCACAATTACAATCAGAAAAAGACTTCATTCATACGTAGGCTTCAGAGCTTGCTTATGTATGAACGTCACGCGAAGAAACAGCCAGCCATTCCTATTGACAAAATGTTGACATATTTGGAAGACATATATTACCTGAATCATGCCAGGGTGGTCTCGAACATTGTTCCCAGGCCATGGAGTACCATCTTGCATTGTCCAACCATCCTCGGGAACCTTTTGAGCCATGGAGACCAAAGCATTTATCCTAACCTTAAATTCTTCATATTCTCTCTGTTGAAAGCAACAAAGTAAATGAATAGAAAGTCAGTAACATGGCTGCAGCAAACCATAAGGATATCTGATCAGCAACCAAAATCTTTCCGGAGTTGTCAATAGGGTTATATAACTTGCATCAATTGAAAACAACAAACTGCACTCATAACAAACCTTCATTGCTCGCCTTTCCCGGACAAATGCCGGGTGAACCTTGTTCTTCAAGTAATCGATCTTCTGAGAGAAATAAAATTCTGGAGCACGGGGCTCAATATTGAATTTCTTACAGAAAGGGACCCATTTCCTTGCAAATTCAGATGTCTCAGAGAGTGCCTCAAATGTTAACATGGCTGCACCATCATCTGAGACATAGCATGCAACTTTATCGACTGGATAGTCGACTGCAAGGATGGAAAGTACAGTGTTTGCAGTGATCAGTGGAGGTTCTTTCAATGGATCAACAGTACTGACAAATATGTCCACACTAGCTAATTCAGAAGGTTTCCCTTCTTTTTCATACCTGAAAATGTGAAAACCAAATAATCAGGCAAAGCTTCCCAAAGTAGATAGAAAAATCACCAAACTACTAAAAAAATTTTCAACCATCTAATAAAAAAAAATTAAGATGTGCAGAAATGTGGTATGTATTACGAAGATTGTGTCTGAAATACCTCAGTGACAGCCTATCAAGATAAGTTTCCCTTTCGATTGGATACCATTTTGGGAACTGATCCAGAATCCATGATACAGCAAACCATATTTCACATATTACCGAAGTCAACCACAAGCCATAGGCATCTTTAACTGGATGAAGAATTCGGTAATGGAAAAATAAGCCGAGAATAACAAGACGAAGTAAGATGATTAATCTGTATGGATTTATCCTGCTTGAAGCGATGGGCAGTTTCCTTGATAGTGGTTGCCTAGCTTCATCCATCCTGTTGAATGGTACAAAAATCAACTGTTAGTTAGTTATGACATGGCTTAAAGAAGAAAATAAGAAGCAGAGGTACAACAAGAGTGAAAGAAGACATGGAATAATTGTATCGTTGGTCCAATTGTCCCCATCAAACTACACACAAATGCTATAGTGTTGAGTTTAGGACAACAGAATGAAAATTCAAACTTAGATAGTGTAACAAAAATGCATGCAAACATGCACACAGCATCCACAAAACACTTCTAACAACGGCTTACATGGGCAAATCAGGATCGTCGATATCATTTCCACCATCATCGACCCCTTGATGCTTTACAACTTGAAGTTTATCACTTTGCTTCTTCTTCCAATCCTCCATTCGGTCTTTCCATGCCACACTCCCATAACCATACACTGCAATATCTTTTTGGGGAACCATTGGTCTAGGTTGAGCTGTGGCATGGCGATGAAAATGTTATCCATAATGTATATATATATGCCCATACGTACCGAAAATAAGCATCTCAACGCCTCAATGACTTACAAGGTATCGATGGATCAGGGAAAGGCATGGGATGGACTCTGTTTCCATGACCCATAAAATGGGGCACAAGAGCATGATGATCAGAAGAAATCTCATAATCCTAGTACACGAAAAGGCATCAATATATGAGTTAGATTGTGCATATCAACATTAATGGTACAAGCACAAAAGAGACTGTTGAAGAACTCAAATTACCTCTTCGCCATATGTCAGGAGAGGAATCTTGGAACCAAGGGAAGAAGGTTCATGCTCCGAATATCCAGGGATATGAGATGCATTAGGATGGGAACCACGGCCAGTATTATGGTGTGAAGCAAGCGATGCCTCAGCAGTATGTTGCAGGCCAAAACCATCAACGTTTCCGTAGTCAAACTCGTTATCCAAATCATCAATATCATCCTCATCTTCATCACCTTCAACCCTAGGACTACCTGCAATTTGCACCACTGATTAGATATAGCAACGGAAAAAGTCGTAACAATAGAAGAATGAAATTTAAACCCTACCTCTAATGCGCTTGTATCTGGTTTTACACTGTGGACAAGCTTGATTTCCCTCTCTTCTCTCATACTCGTAGCAAGGTCTACAAACTGGAAAAGCACATTCATTACAGGCAACAAAGAGCTCTCCTTCAACAGTTATCTCTACCTCATCTCCACAAATCTGACATGTTTGCCCACTCAATTCCTTCACAGACTTGATCTGGACACACGAAACAAAAACGGAAACAGTAGAATAAGGACATAAACCAAAAAATGGCGGCTAAAAAGGGTCCAATACCGATCACCTTAAAGTCAAATTTCTTCTAGTTAATCAATAAAACAAAACTAGTATAGTAAAATTTGAGTTGAAAGGCGAGACTTATTTATAGCCATAATCAGAGTAGATCTAAAGGGCAATCCGAACAAGTTAAAAACGAAACTTTGAGACGAAAAGCAGAAAGTTCACAGATTTCCAGAAAGCATTCGAAAACATTTTCGAGAATCAAAATGCAAGATGAACTAAGAACACAGAACTAAATTCCTTCAACTCAATCAACTCTCCGCCGAGAAAAAAATTAAAAGAAGCAACTTGACATGCACAGAATCCGGGAAAGACTCGGGTTTGCGCTCTCTTTTTCTTTAGCTTTCTTATGAGTGAAAAAATAATGGGCAAAAAGAAAAGGAGATGATAGAAAACAATCATCTTTTCGTCTGGAGAAGAAAAGACCTAGAAAAGAAACTTATCACCAAAAATGAAGAATCGAAAACCCAAATGGTCCATTTCCAAGAAACCCCAGAGTTTAAAGAAAGAAAACGAACTGGGGAAAGTCGGAAAATTCCTGAAATGAACCAAATGGGTCGCATTATTGGGGCGTCAAGGAGTCTTGAACTTACCCGTGCAGTCTCATCTGCATTGATCAGAACAAACTCGTTTCTGTTGTGAGACCCAGCAATGAGTCTACCAGCGGTGTCCATGGTTTACAAAAAGCACTGTTAATTTCGGCTCTTGAACTGAAGCAAAACCCAGATTGCCAAAAGAGGGGAATCCAAATTACAAGCCGATCTCGTAGAGAATGAATCCGCCTCTCACAAATCACTCTAAAAAAAAACTCACCTTTGCCCTCAATAACTCATCCTTGAATCCCCACCATAAGGAAATCGACTAGAAACGCATATTATCCTCGATGGGCGTGCTGGAAATGCCGATGCTGGCACAGGGTAAAGTCAGACACCTAAGCAAAACCGGCTGGCCCCCGTCTTAATCTGCGGCAGTGCCAAAGGGGTAAAGAAGAATGAGAAATAGGGATAGATTGTATTTTCGTGTGGAAATGAGAAGGCGTAGAAGAGAAGGAGATAATAAGAGAGAGAGAGATAGAAAGGGGGTTCGTATGTGCGAGTGAAAAGAGAGAGAGAAAGAGAGGTGGGCCCAGAAATGTGGTGGTGGCGCAGGGCAGTGCCCACCACCGGTGTTGGTAGCGAAGGGGGGAAGAAAGTAAAGAATTACAATAAAGTCAAGAGTTTTGAAGAAAGGGGTTGGATGAGGGGAAGAGAAAGAGTGGTGGGATTGGTTTGGTTTGGTTTCTTTTTTTCACCCCCACTGGGTTACTTTAATCTGTGGTGAAGTGGGTTGTGGAATTGGGAGTTTCCACTGTTTTTGGCTCTCAACAGAACAAAAACAGAGAATGAGAATCGAGAATCCGAAAGAGGGGAAAGAAGAAAAGAAACCCAAATCAAATGGGGGATTAGATAAGGGATTGTGAGAGTATTCGGTGGAGCTAAGAAGTAGGATCTGGTCACGCGGCGTAGATTGTCCTTTTGCTTCATCTCTCTCAGTCTTTTCTGTGGGAGTAATGTTGGAGGGTGGAGCTGGCATACGCGTTTTTTTTTTGTTTTTTTTTTTAACTTTTTGGTTTGGGGTGTAAGTGTAAATTGTGTAATTATAAAAATTTCCTTTTTTTCTCTGTCCCCGTCTCTATCTCTCAGTTTTGTGGACTGGCTTGGATTGTTGCTGTTTTGTAGTTCATCTTTTGGATTTGGAGTTGGAGCTGGAGAACTGGGAAGTGGAAAGGGGATTAGGTTTAGGGTTAAAAGGGAGCGTTATGAAGTTGACTATTAAATATTCTTTGACCATACGCTTCTCTTCCTTCGCATTACAAAGTTTCAGCTCTTATCCACTTCTCCCCCTTAAACCCCACATCTTCTCTCCATTACATTCTTTAATAACATGACATAAAATCTTATTTCATCTGGGATCTAAATCACCTTCTTTTTTCTTCTTTTTTACTTTTTTTTAAATCAATTTTTACTATTAAATTTATCTAGTTATATCAAATCTCACTCTAAACTTTCATTTTTATCAAATAAAAACTTACGCTTGAATAAGTATTGTAATTTTAACCTACTATTCTATTTTTCGTTAATTCATTCATTAATTTTAACAAAAAAAAGTGTGAAAAGTTTCGTAAACTCACTAATTTAAATAAAATAAAAAGCTGCATAAATTTTATTTTAATTAATGCACAAACTACCATTGAATAATTTTGTCAAAATTCATATACTT
>JAOANK020000081.1:169705-183472 GCA_026257165.2 Telfairia occidentalis
TCCTTCTTCTTCTTCTTCTTCTTCTTCCCAGCTATGGTAAATTGCAATTTTTTCTTGTAATTTTGAGCACCAAATTCGGCTCTCCCTCGTTTCCCCAAGGAATATTCCGCAGTTTTTGTTTTGGAGTTCTTTTTAATTTATTGTTTCTGTTTCTGTTTCTTTCTTTTTCTTTTTTTAATTTTTTATTTTTCCTCTGTGTCTTCGGTTTTCGTTTGACGAGTCTTCCTTCCTTTCGAGAGCCACTGTGAGTTCGGATTCCTGAAAACGATCGGTTAGACTTTTGTTGAGGATCGAATCAGATCTATTCTGCGTCATTTTGGGTTTTCTTTCAATTTTTCGTTATGGATTATGACGATTTTGCTTTTCCACCACTGGGTTTTCTCTGCAATTTCTAGCTCTTTCCTGGTTTATTTTTGTTTCTTGTCAGAGTCGAAGTGAATATTAAAGTTCCTTCGTAGATCCGTTTCTGTTTTCAGAGTCCACTACTGAAAACGAGAAGTACGAAGGTTTTTTCGGATTGTTATCGGGAAGATAACTTTCTTTATCGCCGATTCTTCTCCCTTTCGACGGCTAATCGGACTCTCTAGAAATGGTTCGATTGGATTTAGATGATTTTCGGACCATATTGGATACCGCCGGCGTCGATGTCTGGACCTTCATCGATACAGCAATGGAGGTCGCTTCATTGGATTACGGCAACCAATTGAAGAATCGGAGAGACGGAATCGTCGAGCGCCTCTACGCGTTGACTTCGCCTCCGTCACGATGCCGGAACTGCGATACGGATCGCCACAATAACGGTCGGCCGAATGGGTGTGAAATCAAACAGAGCAGCCCTGAGCTGAAGAGAAGTTCCCCTGCAACGCCACAGTCCGTCGAAGGGGACGACGACGGAGTGGACCCATATGGAGGTTTGTTTGATGATGAGCAGAAGAAGGTTCTAGAAATTAAGGAGCAGCTTGAAATTCCTCACCAGGTATTCTTGTTTTCAGTGTGATTATCTAGAATTGATTGAGTGCTTTAGGGGAATTTCTCTTCACTCATCACTTGGTGATTGATTCCCTTGTATCAGCCCGAAGATGCTTTGGTTGAACTGCTTCAAAGCTTGGCAGACATGGATATAACATTCCAAGCTCTTAAGGTAAGTATTCATGGTGTCTTTTCTTTTTTCTTATTCTTCGTTAATGAAATTCTTTTGAATTTGTGGGTTCTGTTGCTTCCTTCTTCTCCTCTCTCTCAATTATAATTATCTTTGTTTTTGTATAGGAAACTGATATTGGAAGGCATGTGAATCGGTTGAGGAAGCATTCATCTAATGATGTTCGCAGATTGGTGAAGCATCTTGTCAGGTTCATAAAAATTTTACATACGAATGAATGGTTGATACTGAATAATCAACTCAACTGGTGTTAATTTCCAATTGTGTTGTGTTTTTCCTCAGGAAATGGAAGTATATTGTGGATGAATGGGTGAGGTTGAATCAGCCTGGGGAGCAGACATCTACACTAATAGGTAGCAAATACAAATACCAGTTTTTTATCTTCATCATTTAATTCCTTCAGAAATGATTAGAAGGTTCAGCTAAGTCACTCTGTTGTTGAAATATTTAGCTAAGAAGGGTTTTCTAATGTCATTCACAGCTGATGGTGACTCGCCCCAGCAAAAAGGTCCTCAAAATGGTTACCACCAGGTAATCTTCTGATACCACTTATCTTATGGGTTCTAATGTTTTTCTTTCTTTCTGGGAAAAAAATTGAAAAGTTTCTTCTTTCTGTAGTCTCTTTATGGCCGTGTTTCTAATGTTTTGTTGTCGTGTAGGTTCCTGATTTTGCATACTCTCCAAATCCACACAGTGAGTGTTGAATTAGAACCATATGCAAACTTCATCTTCTCGTTTCGGTTGCCACCATTTACACTGATTCATTTTGTTTCTCTCGTTTTTTTTTTTTTTTTTTTTTTCTTGTTAGATGGAAGTTCTGGGTCCGATAGAAATAACTCAGAGCCAGAACCAAAGGGAAAACCTATTCCAAGAAGAGATGCCCCTCCTAAACCAGCACAACCAGCTCAACCAGCTCCAGCGTCGTCTTTAACTCCACAAAATGTATGGTAACCAAATTAGAGTCTTTTAACTCTATGTTTGGTTGCCAAAAATGGAGGAAGAAAATTGAACTTTCGATTCTTAGGCTTCCGAAAACATAACAAACTTAACTCAAACTGCATCAATTGTGTTGAAATTTGACAAATTTGAGTGGTAGGTCTAAATTTTCCCAGGTCCTAGACGATATGCGTGGTCTTACATACAGCCTGCCAAATTTGTCTTTAGCAAAATTGCTGTTCTAGGAAGGTTTCCTTATTATGTCAATTGAATTGATGGCCATTTGCAGAGACAGAAAGAACAACAAAAGGAAGCAAATTTTGATTCTCAAAAGCTTGCATCAGCTAGAAAAAGGCTTCAAGAGAATTATAAAGAAGCTGAAAATGGTTTGGCTACAGTTTTAGTTTTTTTTTTTATTTTTTTCCCCTTTTATTTCGTTTCTGACTCTTTAGGAACAAATCAAAACTAATTGCCGTTTGTCTGTTTCTTTTATTGAAGCTAAAAAGCAAAGAACAATTCAAGTCATGGACATCCATGAGATACCAAAGCCAAAGAATGCCTTCTTCTCAAAGAATAAAGGCAGCGGCGGCGGTTCTCAGGGCAGGCACTGGTGATACTATGCAATGCAGCAAAGCAACGTCTTCTAAATTAGGTTTCCGTTATCCTTGAAACTGGAATCGGTTTATCATCCTTTCTATTACATCTCTGATCATTAAATTTTAACTTCTCTATCAAGTTAAAAGAGAACCAAAAACTTCTTTTTCACATAAATTTCCTCTTAATAAGCAAAATGCTAATACTGATATTGTTCAACTGGAAGCCTCTAGAGTCCAAAAACTTCACTGGCAGGTCTGTATGAGGGGTGTAATTGGATCAAGTTGAAATATAAAACTCAATTAGGAAGCCCATCCCTCTCTGCTTTTTAATCTACTTTTTCTGGTTTGGATCATTTCAAGAGGCAGGGGAAGAGGTGGCTCATTAGTCATCTTTGACCTTGGGGAAAAAAAAAAAAAACTTTATTATAGGAATTTCATTTCAGTTGGGGCCAGCACATGGAGGATGTGAGTGTGGATGGGGTTTGGTTTGTTGGATTGCAAGTGCTGTCTCTTTATTTTCTTCATATAATATTAGGGAACATGGGGCTTGGCCTAACATCAACACAATGAAGGCTGGTTTTCTACATGAAAAAGGTTTTTACTTTTTTAAGGGTGTGGGGTACATGAGGAGAAATTTGATGTGTTCAAAGATCTTCAAGATCTTTGACAAAGGATAAATTTTTACAAAAGCTGAAAATTTTCACTAATGTTTGGATTTATAAATAAAACCTTATCTTGTGATGTTCTTGATTATTTATTTTCATTGAAAATTTTGGCTGTACAACAACCAGTACGGATAACCTCTTACTTTTTGAAAAGAGTTATCGAAGTACAGTAAGAGCATCTTACTGCTGTGCAGTTCATATTAAGAACAAAAGGTCGAAGAAAATGACTGTAAAAGAAAAGTGGATGACAAACAAAACACCTGGTAGATGCTTTCATAG
This sequence comes from Telfairia occidentalis, assembly GCA_026257165.2. Classification (NCBI taxonomy): domain Eukaryota; kingdom Viridiplantae; phylum Streptophyta; class Magnoliopsida; order Cucurbitales; family Cucurbitaceae; genus Telfairia; species Telfairia occidentalis. The sequence goes on from JAOANK020000081.1 coordinate 173,341, forward strand.
CTTTAAAGCCAAAATAATTTGCCAGCTTCTCAATTTGGAAGCTAAATACAATCTCCCAAAGAGAGAATCTGTTTTTTCTTTGACTGTGATTTAGGGTTTTGCTGTTGAATGGGGAAAAGATGAAGGAAAAGTAATGAAATTGGGTTGAGAAATTTGGGGGAAAAAGGAAATAAAGGTGAATGTGAAGTGTAGAGGGTTAAGTATTGGTTGGGAGTGGGTGGGGTTTGGTTGGAGCTGCGATTGGCCAAGCCGTTATTGTTGACTCTATGTATATTTTATTGTTAGAATGTTGCTTTTAAAGAATGATAATATTCCAAAAAGTAACCAATTTTCATAAATGAAAGTAGAGGAAAAAAGTTATTAACATGAACAAACGCTTGAATTCATAGGAACAAACATAGTCCATTTTTGGATGATCTGTGTTTATCAACAAACTAGTCTTTATGAAATCAACATGATTAAATTAGAAACCATTGAACTTATGAGTTGGCAAAATTTTTTGGCGACCCAGTTTATTTGACACATAACTCTCACATCACTTGGGCTTAACTGAGCTGGGAATAATGGCTATGTTTGATATTTAACCATTTTTTTTTTTTTTTTTTTGGCTTGGGCTAGTAGTTAGTCTCAACTCGATGTATTTGATGTTGGTTGATATTAGAAATGGAAAACAGGTGTTCACTAAATTTTGAGAGGAAATTACAAAAATATTTGAGAAAACGACTGAAATTTATAGAAATTGTTCAGAGTAGTAAATGAAGGTTTTTTTTTTTTTTTTAAATTAATAAAAAAAATAGGTTTATGATTATTACGCAATAAGTTTTATCAAAGTGTTGGTAACTTTTGTAATGTGTATGGAGCATGAACAAGGCAGATGAAATCATTAGGATTTACTTTGTAAAAGCTTGGTTGAAATGTACCTTATTTTTATATCGCGAGTCGGGAGTAAAAATATAAAGAAAAATCTAAGAAATATCAAAGTCAAAGTTGTGTAGCAAAAATCAACGATATGAAGTCAAAGTTAAAAGTACAATCAAAGTCAACTGAAAATAAATGCTGGAATATTCTACAAAGTCTTTACTTGCAAAGTGAGGATGAACATGTTAAAAAAAAAAAAAAAACGCGACAATTTATACCTGTAAAACACTATATATATATATATATATATATATTTATCCTGAAATAAAACTCGTTCATTAATTAGAAACAATAGCCAAGTATGGGCGTATTCAACCAATCCGGCCGATTGAAATTTGAAAGTCCAAACACAAAGCTTCCTTTAGATAAAGCCTGGCCCAATAATAAACTTCCATTAAACTAAGCCCATTGAGCAAGGTCCAGATGATCGGCCCATGCTTATAAATTTAAAACTTTATTTTTAGTTATGTAAAAAGAAAAAAAGCTTCTAAAAGAACAACATAGTTTTATGGACATTCACTACTCATTCACTTAATTTAACTGTTTTTTTTTTTTTTTTTAAGTAGTCATTTAATTTTCAAATGAGCTTATAGAGTTATATTTATTACCGGTGTAAAGATTTTATCTTATTCGATTAATGAGGCCATGAAATAGTTTATAAAGGGCGTATATAGTTTTTGTTGGTTTGTTTATTTTTTTCAATTCAATAATTGTAGTGTTAAGGATCGAACATCGACTTTTGCAACGGTTGCGAATGTCTTATTCGTTAAACTATACTCGAATTGGCAAGATTTTATATAGTTTATGGTAGCAAATACATCAATTTTCAAACCTAGTGTCACAAGATTAAGAAAGACGAGAAAACATAAGTTAAAGGAATTAAAGTTTTGTAATACTAATCTTTAAATTTTTTATGTATTAAAGTACATACTTTACTTAATCGAGTATAACTTAACTGGTTAAAGATATATCTCTCTAACGAAGAAGTTATAGGTTCAAATCCTCCTATTCCTCCATGTTGTGAATTAAAAAAAAAAAGTTACATAGTATTGAGATCACTATCACTAAATCTTGTTATGTCGTCGTAATCTAATGTTAATAACTTAATAAGCATATATATATATATCCATCTAATATTTTGCGGAAAAAGAAAAGGTAGATATCCATCTTCTAGGAAATCTCTTCCGACAACTTACCAAGTTTTCGCGACATTGTTCCCTTTCTATTGCTTTCTACTTTGCTTTATTTGTGTTGTTCACATTGTATTATTTTGTTAAATTTCCACGTTGCTTTTGATGGCAAGTAAACATTCATTGTTACCTAATTTTTTTTAGGAAGGAGATTCAATTTCACAAGTTTGCACAAAATTGCTTTACACTTCTTCTATCTAATAACTCAATAAAAGCACCAAGTTGATCATACCTCAATTGATTAAAGCTAATGCATATCTCCCGACCAAAAGGCTGTGAGTTCAAATTCTCATCTCCACATGTTGTCGAACTCAAAAAAGAAAAAAAAAAAAAAATTAAATAGGAGCAAATACTACCCTTAAAAAATGGATGTTCACAACATTCTAAGCATTATGGTTCAAAACTATAAGCTAAATCCTAATATCGATAGCTAAATCTATGTTTGAAATTCTTAACATACAATGATCAAACTTGGTCACGAACAATCTTCTTTAAGAACCAAATTCACTGGCAAAAAATAAATCTTGAACCATAAAATAAACTTCCATATGTAGATATTATACTTTACATACCAACATATGTTATACGATACTTTTCTTGACAACCACACATTTCCCAATTAGCTTCTCCACTATGATGAGAGTCCCAACTTGTCTATGAGTGAACCAATAATCGAGAGAAAGCTCTACAACTTCTTTGAAAAGTGGAGGTCCATATATGTCTCACCTACAAGAAGGACGATCCTAACTTGAATTCCTCTCCATTAGAAAATCAACCATTCTAAGCTTAACATACCTAATTTTTGCCTCTAGTTTTTTTTAAGTTCATGGATTGTGGAGCTTAAATCATCAAGTATAATTGTTTGTGAAAGATTCATCATACAATCTGATGTTCGAAAAACTATGTCGAGATGCTGCTTGATGAGCAAATTGAGTAACTTGGTGTGCAAATGTTATTGTCACCTTTAAAATTAAGGACTTTATGGTGCTCATTTGTGAGTGTGGCTTTGTTCATCAAAGTGTATGTGTAATTAGAAAGTTTGTAAGAATGCTCGTTTATCTTTGGTTTTGCTAAACAATAATACTAAGGGTCGAGATTGTATGACGAAGTGATTAATGAAAGATCTCCTTGTATTCTTCATTATTAGTGGAACTAGATCTAGTCTCGTTCTCGTTGAGATAAACTAGTATAAATGTTCCTACCGTCAATCTCTTCGCATTTATTTCTTTTATCATTGTGGTTGTGTTCTCTATATTTGAGGAATAATTTTTTTACGCTGCTACAATTTAGACCTAAAAGGAATTTTTTGCATCCCCTATTATTTATTCTCAACATATACCGCCATTCATGGGCATTCAATGGCAGCCGGCAGAATGAGAAAAAGTTTAACATTACCAAAAAAAACTAAAAAGACATAGGAATAAGAAAGTAATTTGTGGAAACCTGTGTGGTTTTGCAGCCACATATGGTTGGTTTTAAAGAAGGGCCCTTGTTTCTTCGAACATGTCAAAAAGTCAACACCAGCAGTCGGTTTCATGGTAATTTGGCTTCTTGTTCAGCTCGTGTTTCAAGTGCCCTTAACTTTTACTTTTATTTATTTATTTCACTTTTCCACTTGAAAGTATAGTTAGGTTTATTTTCATTTTCTTACATTTTCCAAAGTCATCCGTGTCGCGTATTGTTTTAAAAGTATACATGTTTAGTCCTTTATCTTAATCTAGAAGGAACGTTTGGTAGATGAAATTTTGTTTTACTAACACATATTTAAATAAGAATGTCTCGTTATACCATGTCATAAATTTTACATCATGATATATACATACTTAAAAAAATAAACGAATTTTGGAATTTTGAAAGTGCGGCGTAAATTGCATTAAATTAAACGGATATGATTTTTTTTTTTAATCATTACTTTTATACACATCATAATATCTTTTATTCTTCTTCCTCTTAATCATAAAAAAAAATTCATATTAGTAAGAAATATATATATATATATATATGTTTTGTAACTAATCTTCCAATCTTACGATTGATTTACCAAAATAATATAGTTTTTCAAATTTCTACATATATTTAACAATTATTTCATTTTTTTGATTTTTTTTTTAGTTTAAAAAGTTATTCTTATGTTTACTATATCAACCCAAAACAAAAACAAATTAAAAGAGAGAAAAACACATTAATTTCACATCAACTTCAATGACATTTTCTTAGGAGCATAAAAAAAACATTAAATAGGTGCTATGTACTCTATATATATATATTTTTTTTATAAAAAAAATAATTTGTATTATGAACATTTAATTATCAATTACCCATACAAAACTTGGGGTTGGTGATCTGTATTGCAAACTTTTTGTGATGTTGAGTTCATTTTTTCAAATCTTGAGAACATGATGAATCTTATCTATTCTTTTGTTGTCACCACAAATTAAGAATTAGTTAGAGAGTTTCCCTTTAGACTTATATGGGATTGGCTTGGAAGATCATTAATTAGCTCTAATTTCTATACCTTTAACTTTTGCTAAATAATGCATGAAGATTCCTTTTCTTTTTATGTAATCTCATAGAAGATATCATTAATTATTATATAACACAATGATAATTTGATTGAATATTGCTACAATAAATAAAGGAAAAAAAAAAAAATCTTTGTAACTCATCTCAAGTGTAATACCAATTATGAAAAAGTTGTAATTTTTATTTCAAAAACATAATTCTTGTATTTATGTATAAATATGCCAACTTGTAAATTTTAGCTTAATATCAATTATTAATTTACTTCGAACTTATGTATGCAATATGTTAACATTTAAAAGGTTGTTAGGAAGTTTATTTAACATATTAGTGTGATAGTTAATTAGAAACTATTTTGATGATCAAGACAAGTGACTAATAAAACAACATCAATTATTGTCTACTTGTTGCAACCATTAAGGAAAAAAAAAGTTTATATCATCGTGATCAAATTAGTTGTCAATATTGAGATCTTATTTCTAAAGAAATTATTTAATAACATTGCCACAATATGACTGTCCCTCATAATTATTGAAGGGAGATTCAATAATCTGGGTGAAATATTTTTATAATTTTTTTTTCCATACATTTCTAAGAGTGTAAAATTATATCAGCTACATTGTGACGGTCTCTTCCAATAATTTTTCCTATTTCTAACACCCACATTTACTTTTACTAATGTTTCCATTCACATTAATCACATAATCTTTAGACCTCAATTAATTTAATATGAGATAAAATACACGTGTCTTGAGTGTAACTTTACCATTAGACAAGTTCAATATATTCTACTTTAATTAGATTGATGATTTAGGATCTGAAGTATCCTTCTTATACTAAAATCTCCTCCCTATCTTCTAAAAAAGTATCAACAAGCTGGCAACTTTGAATGGTGGAAAAGACTTATAATTTTTACCACAAAAAACTCTTGCGAGTAAGTTAAGAAGCATGGATTTAAGCAATAATAATGTGTTTAATTAAGAAATTAGAGTTAGTGGGGCAACTAAAGTTGGAGTCTTTTGGAATAATGATCAAGTTGTTTTGATGGGATATATATATGTCATATATATTTGGGCTCATTATTTGATGGGGAACCAATATCAAATCTCAATTATCTGACTCAAATAAACTTTATGGGTTTATGGGAAGTTTGTTGGGAATTGGATTCAGAATGTCCATAATTAATTAATTTGGTGCAGATAGATATATCATAGAGTGTAACAACTGATCCATATGATATAATTTAATTACAACAAGAAACTCAAATTAATTAGAAAACTGTGGGGATTCAAAACATAATGTATAAAAGTGTCTCCTCAGTGGGTTGCTGCTTTGATCATCAGAATGAGAATCTGTCAGCGTTTTGATTAAGCTAAAGCAGGGATATATATGTGTAAAGCTGCAAAAAATAATGGACTCTCAATTTCACTTTTGGACTTACCGGATGCCAAATTAAACGCATATTTGGTATAACCTTTTAAAAAAATATTTATTATATAAGTATTTTTAGTATTTAATTTAAAAAAATTTAAATACTTTTTTTATATTTATTTTTACACATTTTCAAATCACTTTTGATAATTAAAAATTTTAAAAAGTATTTTTTGAAATTTTAACAAAATATTGTTAATTTAAAAAAAAAAAATACTTTTTCTATCCAATTTAAATGTCCTACCAAACACACTCTAAGTTATTTCTACTCTATCTAATTATATTAAGAATTTATATTCTTGTGTAAATATTATCTTGGTTATATGTTAAATTACAAGTTTAATTTTAAGACTTTCAATATTATGTCTAATAGATTCTTAAAATTTAAAAGTATTTATTTATAGGTCCCCGGTTGGATCTTCAATTTTGTGTCGAAATAGTAGGTCCCTAAACTTTAAAAGTGTCCATTGAACCTACAATTTTCAATTTTGTGTCTCATAACTCTTTGACATATTTGTAGATTTTAAAATTTATGGATCCATTAGACATATAAAATTGAATTTTATGTCTAATGGAACAATAAACTTTCAATTTTGTGTTTCATAAGTTTGTGATTTTTAAAAAATATGTCGATTTAGGTCAAAGATTTATTAGACGTAAAATTGAAAGTTTAGGAGACTTATTAGATACTTAAAGTTTAAACTGTTAGACACGAAGTTGAAAGTTTAAAGACTTATTTAATACATTTTAGAGTTTAGGGACCTATATAAGTATTAGAAACAAACTTTTAGACTAAACTTAAAATTTAACCTTTTTTTTTTACCATTCAGGAGGCAACGTTCTAAGTTGACACTGAATTGTTTTGGAAGAGCCAAATCAAACAAAACTCAGCTAGGTAATAAAGAGATTATGAGTTCGAATCCCTCCACCGCTCACATATAGTTGAACTAAAAAAAAAAATGTCTTAGAAGAATATTGAACTGATTCAACACAAGACATTTTTATGGATTTTGATCTTCATGGATTACGCTAAACCCAACATGTATTCGACTCTTCTAGTTATACATAATTGTATTATTATGTGAATTTAATAAAATTAGTTCATGATGTATTATATATATAAATACACTATATAATTATCCTACAAGATACAAGATATACACGTCTATTTTTCATAATTTAAGAACTAAAATAAGATAAGATGTAAACATTTTATTGTATCATTCTTACAAAGATTAATTATATAGATAGAAAAAAAGAGAAAAAAAAAAAACCAACCTCAATATATTTATGATAAAACATTAATTAGAACTGATCTGGTGGTCTAAACAGTGCTCTGCACCCCTGGAAACATCACAAATTCATCAAATAATATATTAGGATTTATGCATTAACAAAGTTTAATGTGTCTATCCTAACTGACAAATAATTTCAGATCGACATTCATAAAACATGGGGAAGACACCAAAAAAACATGGGAAAGTCATATTCTAATTAGAGGTAAAGCTAGTTGAACCATACCAACTTTGCTTTTAGTGGTGACAAGAAAATAAATTAAAGTTTTTTTTAAAGTACGAAAATAAAATAAAGTTTTTTTTGGTTCCACAACAAACATGTGGATTAGGAGAATTCAAACTTATGACATCTTGGTCAGAGAGTTATGTCTTTGATTCGTCGAACTATATATGCTCGATTTGGTAAAAATAAAATAAAGTTATTTGGTCAAAATTGTATTTGTTTTCGACTTTGGTTTTATGCACATATATATATATATATAAATCAAGTAATAATAAACACATAGTGGGTATTATTATACATACTTGTTTGTTGGACAATGAAGGTTCCTCTTTAGCTTTAAATATATTGTTTATTTTTTTCCTTGGTGAAATGACGCATTTATGTTATGATCACTTGGACATATTTCCTATGGCCTTACATTATTTTCGGTTTTTGGGATATTAGAAATGCATATCAACAAATAAGGAATACAAGTATTGTAAATTAGTTTGCGCCTCTTTTTTATTTTTATTTTTTCTGTGAGAAAAAATCTGCTCAATCAATGTTCACCTTAATTTTTTAATTTAATCAAATTGGACTTTAGACTAAGATAAGTGTTGCTATTTTTACCATAGGTTCAATTTTTGCTACTTTACCCACTAATTTTGAAAAAAATCCATATAAAAATCTTTGTAAAGTCACAAATTTTATTAAAATCAAGCATGACCCAAAATTAAGTTTGATCGATATACAAATTAATTATTGAATAACTTTTCAATAAAACCCTATCCATTTTATACCATATATGAGTTTCACAAAGATAATGGTTCAATCTCCCAACTCCATAATTGTTGAACTAAAAAAAATGCATCCAATTAAAGTATTTTATTCAAAAGTATGGGCAAGTGAACACGTAGAATGTCCATGCATGAAGGGTCATGAGAGAAGAGCATGGAAGTACTTCAAGTTGAGATAAGCAAATTTCAAGATGATTTGTTTTTGTTTTTTTTAGTTCAATTAATAATATGAGAGGAAGGATTTAAGCATCTAACTTTTAGAACAGTTGATAGATGTATAATATACCTAAGATATATTTCTTAATAATTTTTCCACCTAAACTTGGTCTTTTATGTTTATAACTTGGAAAACATATATAAGGGTTCTTGAATACAAAAATTCATTATCGAATCAATATACGTAAAATATATTAGGAGGTAGTATCGTTCTTATATATACAACTCAATATCAAGTCGTTTGAATGAAATGATCATATATTAGATTGTTGAAGAAAAGTGATGGCTTTTTTTAATTATGATATAAATTAGATGTGGAATGTAGTAACTAATTCTAATGATGTATATTCTAATATCATGAAAGATCATATGCTTTTAAGAGATGGTTTTAGTTTCCCTAAAGCGTTAAGCATAGGGTTAAGTTACATAGAAGGTTTTTATTTATTTATTTATTTATTATTATTATTTTTGCAAAGATCAAAATAAGATCAGGCAAGATAAAACTACGTTACATATGTTCACGATATGAGATTGTAATGTTCTATAGAAAGTTGAGATTTAATAACAAATTTAAATTTAATATATATATGCTAGTTGAAATTATAATTTGTCTAATGTATACTAATTTGTGAAAAACTTTTATTATATCAACGAGTAAGCGTGATTGAGTTAAAACGAAAAGGACTGCCTTGAAGTGCACGTATCAAATAAACATACGGCTAATAAATGCAAAACTTGTCAAATTTAATGAATTTATAACGTCATTTTCAACAACAATTTTGGACTAAACGAACATATTATTATTAGAATAGTTATAATTTATTCCAATGTATTAGATACGTGAAGATATAAGTGATGAGACCATGATATATCACGATCATAATCTTAAAAGAATAAAGAACAGTAAAAAGGGGGAAAAAAGGCAAAACCTTGTCTTGTAGGGGTCTTTCACTTTCTCTCCTAGCAAAGAAGACAAACAATTATGGAGGCCATTAAATTTTGTGTGTGTGAGAGCTTTGAATCTACTTCTTTTGAACCAAAGTGTTTTTACTCATTCAATTGGATACAATCCCCCAATAATGAATTCCATTTTCACCAGACAATAGTAAAGCCATGGCAATTTAAAGCACAACAAAAGAAAGCCAAAGTGACACTCTCACTGTTGTTACTCTGAATATAATCTAACTAGAAAGCAAAAAGAGGATAAGTTTGGAACATCATGAGATAAACCCCATTAGTGAAAGAAGAACAATTCTAGACATTATTGAATTGACTTGTAAACCCATGATGCAACTCACTTCATTCATTTCTTCATTTTTCAGTGCTTCACCATTAATGTAAACCTTTTATTCCTTTCAATTTTTCCATTTTTTTTTACTATAAAGAGAAAAATTACTCAAAATATTGGATGAAATAGATACAAGTCGTGAAAAATCAATAAAAAAAAAAAGTATACTGATCATTTTTAATTATATAAAATTAAAGAATTAAAATAGAATATTTAAACCTGTTAGGTAACTAAAAAAGTTGAAGAATCAAAATAAAATTTGACAATTAAAGAAA
>JAOANK020000081.1:189342-201955 GCA_026257165.2 Telfairia occidentalis
ATAGTAAATCAGTGATGTATCTAATACTAAGTATATTGTTGATATACTTCTTATTACATATATCAAGAAAAATAGTAAATCGAGAATATCAAGTATATTGGTATGTCATTAATATTACTGAATTAAAATTAAATATATTGCTGATATACTTCTTGTTACATATATCAAAGAAATAATATATCAATGATATATCACTGATAATATACCTAATATAAAATTACAAGTCTTGTATAAAAATCGCTTTTTTAACGGTATTCTATATTTTTATGCACTTTAGTTTGGGTTAGGCCTTGATTTTTTTTTGCTATATTTACAAAATATAAAAGTGGTTGATAGATTTGACAATATCTATTTATGTTTTTCCAAATTTACAAGTGCCCCAAATTATTATTAGGTACTACAAAAGATACTTGCTCTACCTTTATAATGGTATAATATTTTCTACTTTTGGCATAAATTCTCAAAGCTTTATTTGTGGTTTTAAGAAAAGATTTTACGGTAAAGTCAACGCATACAAATCGATGACTGAAAAAGATATATCCTTTATTTGATAAGAAGGAATATATATAGGGTGTCTAACAATAGCCCTAGGGCCCAAGAATATTAAGCGGAAGCCAAAAATAAAAGGAGACGCATGATAATGGGCCTAAAAGATTTAACAAACAAATACATGGAAATTAATTTGAGAAGCCCATCGAGAGAGAGGGCCCAGACGTGTTAACTCGAAAAACATAAAAGTACAAAATAACATAAAGAAACAAAGTTAAGCAATTAATAAGACGTTTTAACTTTTTATCTAAAATATCTCCTACTAATGAACGATATTCTTGTTCGAACAAAAAAGACCACGTCAAACTGAACATAATTCAATTGATTAAGGCATAATCTCCCCAACCAAAGATTGTGAGTTCGTATCTTCATTCCCACATGTTGAACTAAAAAAAACAAAAAAGACCACTCAACTTCTTCTCATATAACCATCTATCTGTTCACCTCCAATTCAGACTAACTAATCTTTCTCATGAAAGATTGTTGAAAATGCATTCAAAGTCTCACATTAGGTTAGGTACTTTCTACTTATTCGACACTCGAATATTCTACCAACATGGGCTAAAGTTAGGGTTGTGCTCCAAGGAAAATGAATTGGTATGAATAGGAATGAACAGATAATAGATAACCATCAAGTGATCATTTAACTTGGTACTATTTTTTTTTTTGTTTTTTGATCAGTACTATATTATTAATGCTTATGTACGTATATGTGTCAAGATCTTTGAATGTTAAGTTTATCTCCTTAATAGCTATGAATCAAAATCAAGTTCAGATCTTACTATAAAAATCAAAAGGTCAAATTTTTAATCAAAACTAGAAATCTATGGAACAGCTAGCCCTTATGCACCCAAAAATTGGCTTGTATATTTAATTTTCTATTGATGAAAATTTCATGAAGATTTACTCGTTTAAATTTATTATTCTAACATATATAAAATTAGTGGTTAATAAGCTTTTGAATTGATGCGTAATTTAAAAACTAATGCGTCTTATATTTAATTAAATAGCTTATATATTATCAAATGTGCCTCGTTAATTTAGAAGAAAAAGGAAATATTTCAAGCGCTCAAAGCCGCATACACGTATAAATTATAACTCGTATGATTCTTTGCACTTAAATGATTCACATGGTTGGGCTTTACATTCATAAGTACTTGAACACATATTGATATAATATATTGAAAGGTTAAATTTAGTTAATTACCTTAATCTACTCATTCGAATTTTTTTACTGATCTAGTGATGATTTAATTTGTTATTAAAGTGAGAACTAAAGTTAAAACAAAATTGATTAATTAGTAGTATAAAATGGAGATAAAGTTTTACAGTGTGAAATACAACACATTTCAAAATTAAGTACGGAGAGATTATTGTTGGAGTTACCACTTATTGTATGAGGGAATTGAGATGTTTCATTTATAAATATAAAAGAAAAGCTGTCCTCTTGAGCTAGCTTTTGGGATGAAAAAACCCCAAATTAAGCTAAAATGCTTCCATGGTAAAGTTGATTATTTAGTGTCTTTTCACTAAAAAAAAAAACAATTGGTAATTAGTAGGTTGTATAGATGTTGAGATAAGAGGAGACGTAGATGGAAGAAAATACTCTTCTCCATATATTTACTTAGGAATAATGATGCAATACTTAATGTAGTAAGAAACATGCTTATACAAATTTAATTTATCGACAAGGATTTTTATTTATTTTTTAGTCCAACAACATTGACTATATTCTCACCTTTCAAAGAGTACTTTTACTTCATAATTTAGAAAACTAAACTTTTAATATATGGCTTAGCCAAACCGAATACAGCTCAACTAGTTAAAAGTACTCAATGTCACGTATTATTTCTGTAGAACTCCCCAAAGAAGGCACACAAAATGAATATTTGAGTTCAACACATGTGAGGGTGAGAATTCAAACCCTACAATCTTATAGTAGGAAAAATATCTCGCCTAAATATCAAAACATCGCAATATTTTGCTGATATTTTAAAAATAACACTAATATATTAGAAATATCAAAGATATTTTGAAACTAACAATAATATATACCATCAAAAAGTTTGAATTGTGGAGCTTCTAATTTATTGAGCAAATTAAGTCCAACACAAAAAGTCCATAGTATTGACAGTTAAAAAGGGTTGAGGAAGAATTTATAGGAATCTCTCGCTCTCCCTACTTTCAAACTTTCAATGTGGGATAAATTTTTCTCAAATTCTCACTATTGTCATCCAACGGAACTCCTTTCTCCTTCCCACATCTTCTCTTATTTCTCACCAATACCACTAATCTTTGTCTCACCTTATTTATATATGTATATATATTAAAAAAAAAAAAAATCACATTTTATTATTTAATTATCTACTCGGTTTCTTATTATCTCCTTTTCTTTTCAATTAGTTTTCACTCTCTATTATTCTTTATTCATTTATTTCATTTCATTTCTTTAATTTTAATGAATTAAACTATTAAAATCAATAACTCCAAATTAGTACTAAAACAATTCTAAATTCTCATTTAATTACTTATTCATTTGATACATATTTTATACAATGAATCATTCTAGTTCTTATTTATTTGTTAACATTCATTACTATCTATTTTTTAGTAAAAAAATAATGATAGTTCATGTTAATACCTATGTTTCACTTGAATTATTGATATATGTGTTTCAAATGATAATTTATGATTTAAATAAGCCATTGTCAAAGTTTCATTAAAAAAAATCATAAAATTTTTATTAATTTTCGTAATATCCGTTATTTTTATCAGAATATCCATCGATATCCAAATATCTGTCAATATATCTGTAATTTGGATTACCGATATCGATACCAATATAGATATTTTAATCCTTGGTTACATGTCTATGCAAAAGGCATCGAAGAACATGAAGAAAAAAACAATAATAATGTCACAAATATTGTAATAATGATAAGTCAAGGAATAATATAGATAGCTAATTAATAGATTATATATAATGACAACCTCAAAACAACAGCTAATAATGCTTACCAACTAACAACGACAGACTGAACGGTAAAATCAGATTTACATAGTTCAGCACTTGAAAATGGCCGAAGTTTGGTTCTTCAGATTGTGATCATCAATTTCCTTTTCTGGTAGGACTGGTTCATCAAGATCAACTAGTCCACCATTATTTTGTGTATTACCACAATTATTCATTTCCTTTTTTTTCCCCCACAAAACACTGTAAAGGCTCAAAACCAGCAACATCCCACCGATTATACTGTGTTCCAACAAACACAAACACAAACACAAACATAATTAACCAATCCATATCCATCAACCTAAGTTCTTGGCTTTAGAGAGAGAAAATCTACCTTCCCAAGCTCATTCCATCACTTAAAAGAAACTGTGAGCCAATGAGCGTCGCAATGAGATTCAATGGCGTTGTAGCACCTAGAAAAACTGGACCCTTCTTCTTGATCACCCAACATGATAAATAGTTCCCACACCCTATCACAACAATACCCTGCAAGAGATTTTTTTTTTTTTTTTTTAACACGTAAAAGTTTAATTATTCATTCATTTCATTCATTCATTGTTTCAAAATTCCTCTTCACTAGTTAACTAGTTGAGAAAAATGACATTATTCAAATACCAACTATGAATTCAAAAGTTTAAGTTAATGGATTGCCGTAAGTTTAATAATAAATTCGAGAAGAGAAAGTGAGAGAGATTGTACGCAATAAAGAACGGCAAGGAGGCGAATGTTCCAACCAAGCTTCCATTCAGAAGGGTTTCTTTCGACTGCAATGGCGACAACAAATAATTGAATAGCACTTGACAAAGTTTGTCCACACGTTAACACAAGTGGAGACGGGCAAGTCTTCATAATCAAAGCCTGAAAATATATTATTCAAAAACAATAATGGCATACCAAATATGTAAAAATAATACGTATGTGAGAAACTTATGAAAGGGCTAAAACGAATTCATTTAGTTACCTGAAGGACATACCACAAGCCGGCTGAAATGGTAGAAATGAGGAACATGAAGCAACCAAGAACCCATCTTTTTTTAGGAGAAGCATGAGGTTTTTGGTGGGTTTCAAAAAGGTGATAATTGAAAAGTGGTTTCAGGTAAGGGCCTTTGTAAAATGCAAGTACAGCAACACCTGCAATGCACAGGATTAGCCCTCCCACCTTTGCCATCCCACTTGCTTTCCTCACCTTTATTTTCTCCATCCTGTCTCCAATACAGTAACCGTTAAATAATTACGTTCATATTATAACAACAGGTGAACTATATTTATATATATATAAATATTTTTTTTTGAGTTCAACAACATGAGGGGTGGAAGATTCGAACTCACGACATTTTGGTTGAATAGATATGTTTTAATCAGTTGAATTATGTTCAAGTTGGACAAATGTATTCACGTTGAATGCCCTAAAACCATGTTACACATTACGGTAAATTTAAACTTGTATTCTTAGTAAATAATTGGTAATTAAGATGGAAGATGATGGAGAGCGCATTAAATTTAACCATCCTTTCAATGAGGAAAAAAAGTGTGGTTGATGGTTTGCAATACGATTGAAGTGGACGACATAATAATGCAAGTAACAAGTTTGTGCTCTCGTACTTAATTTTGTCGTTTTCACTTTAGATCAGTTACTGGTGAAAATGAAATTCAAAGTCTAAATGAGTCCTTGCTATTCCAATAAAATTCAGATATATTAATTACAAATCTACCATTCCATAAGTGAATAGGTTTAGGTTATTATTTAAACCCAATGAATCAATATAAAAGGCTTTGAATTAGGTTGCTCGGTTTTCTAGTAAATTAACAATTGTTTGTTTACCAACGTAACATATGAATTTGAATTGCTTGGTAATTTTAGTGAAAAGAGAAGAATGGGTGAATTATGATACCTGAAAATAACAGCAAAGAAGAAAGTGGTAACAGGAAGACAGTTAAATGCCGCAGCGCCCAAAATTGCAGTTGTGAAATTAACACCTAACCCATAAGCAATCAAAACCAGCGTCCTCCTGCATTTTTTTTTTTTTGGGTACACAAACAATAAGTGGTAACGATAATAATCATAATTTTTTAAAAAAAAAATCTCAAATTATTGAGTTAAGTAATAAAATTGTAGAAACCCCAGTAAGGCGAGCATGAAAATCTTGGACATCTCCCCAAGTGATAAATTTGCTAATTCTTTTCTACAATCCATAAAAGAGGAAAATTATTAAAAAAAACAAAAACAAAAGAAAGGAATAAAGGTGAAGATAATTAATGAAGTAGAAGAGATATATATATATATATACCTTTTGAAAAAAATGGTGAGAGGGATTAAGAAGAGAGTTCCAAGGGCTTGCCTGTAAAAAATGAAAATAAAACTGTTCATACCAGAACCAAAAGCAGCTTTTGACAACACACTCATCCCAGCATAACTGACTTGCACGCCAATGGCTGCAATAAAACCCTTCTTTGAATCCATTTTTTTCCCCCCTCTCCCTTCTCTGCTTGCTCTATGTCTGTGTGTTCATATTTAAACTAAAAACCCCTCACTGTTCAATAAAGTATCTGTTTTTTCATTTTTGTACTGATTTCTTTTCTTTTTTTCGTGTCGATTTATCTATCTCACGCATGTCGATAGAAGTGAGTGGATTGTTTTGTTTTGCAATCTCTCTTTTCGTTGAAAAAAGGAAGTGGGATGATAAGTTTTTTTAAAAAAAGAAAGAATACGATTGGTCTATTGTGTTCTAATTTCTGCACAATATAACTTATCCACTAGATTTTGTTTCCACGCCTATTTTTCCTTTTGGGTAAAGCGGTTCAAATCGATATGTAGTTTGTAGTATCTTTCTATTTTGATATTATCGTTAGTTAATGTTTGAATTACTTTATAAATGGTATTACAATTGTTATAGGTTGAAAAATATCATTTGACTTGAATAAGATGAAAGGAGACTTAGCTTAATTCGAGTTGAGTCCATGATTTAGACGGCATGAAGTTCACAACTCACAAACAAGTTCGTGGAAATCTGGCCAAAGTAGGCTAGCTCCAGGCCCAAGAAAGACCACTCATAATGGACT
Source organism: Telfairia occidentalis (assembly GCA_026257165.2). Lineage (NCBI taxonomy): Eukaryota > Viridiplantae > Streptophyta > Magnoliopsida > Cucurbitales > Cucurbitaceae > Telfairia > Telfairia occidentalis. Next base: position 195,965 of record JAOANK020000081.1, read on the forward strand.
GGACCAACACTTTACCAGGAGTTCAGCTTGGGCCAAGCCAAGAAGGAGCTTGACGACTTGGACCGAGCCAAGACCCATACAGAGCTAATAAAAAGATAAATATTTAAATCTCATTTTGGTCCTTAAACTTTTAAGTGTGTTTTATTGTGGTTCCTGAACTTTTAACATGTCCATTTTGGTCCATGAACTTTCAAGTTTGTTTCATTTTTGTCTCTAAACTTTTAAAATATATATTTTAGTCGCTAAATTTATAAAAAATAATCATTTTGGTCCTTGATATATAATTTGATCATCTAATATTTATTTGTTTGATACTTGTCTTCAACTTATGTGACTTAAATATATATTCACATTAATATACTTATTCATCCTGCAATTTTGGTACACATAATAAACAATTGGTAAAGATAATAATAATAAAAAAACCTCTTGAGAGAATAAAAACACTTATGATTTGTACAAAACCCCACTAAGGGCAGCATGAAAATCTTGGACAGCACATCTCCCCAAATGATATAAACATATTCTACAAATCAATGAAAAAGGAAAATTAAAATAAGTGAAAGAGAGAAGAACAAACAAAGGGTTAAACATGTCACTTCGTGTCATGCTTTATTCATAATCTCTCCCTTCTTTCCACTTTTGACCTTTGGAAATTTTGTCAACTTTTTGGTTTTTCGAGAACTTTTTTTTCTTCTTCTTACGTCGTTGAAAGAAATTATTAAGGAACAAACATACATTTTATTAACAGAAAACTAAAAACAAAATTAAAAAATAATAATAATTTGAACCTAATATTCATTAATAAATTACTCATATTTTGCGAGGTTGTTCAGATCTCTGGTGTTAAGATTAGATTTATTCAAAATTGGTTTGCTGTGTTATGATTTTTTTGCACTGAATTTTGGTTCTCTTCGACCTTTTTTTTCTTTTTCTTCTTCGTATAAATGGTATATATTGTTACTAACTGGTCCATTGAATTTCCATTGTTTAGTGGATTGTTCTGCAATTTCTGTTTTCGTTCGAAAATTTAGTACTAAAGAGGGCTTTTTTCAACATTGATCTATTCTGTTATGATTTTTGGACACTATAACTATTCCACTTCTTATTTTTCTTCTTGAGTGAAATGATTCAGTAGATTTTTTTTATTATTTTTCTATTTTAATATATCTTTAATAGCTAAACTAATTTATAAATAACACAAATAACATCATTCTCCGATAAAACATCTCTATTTTTTCTTTAAGAGGTCATAATTCAAATTTCTCTCCACCACACATGTAATGTAACATTAAATTCCCCTAAAATTATTTTAAAAACTTCCCTAAAATTTTCATTAAACTACCAACCCAATAAATTATAATTATTCTAAAAATTATTAGTTTATATATTTTAAAATCTATAAAACCATTTTATTAACAAAAGTAATTTAAAAGCTTGTGAAGTAACATTTCTATTCAACAGCCTAGGTACAAACTATTTCCTAGACCCACTAAGCCTGCAGTCCTTTGGGCCAGACAGGCCCGGCCCACCCAAATGTGAGAATAACTTCCCGATCAGCTTACTCTAGACTTGGTGAATTGCATATTAAACGTCTTTAAAGCTAAAAACATGAAATTTCGAGTATATATTTATTAAAATTCAAAAATTGAAAATAATTCAGTGAAAAAAAAATACCAATAAAATAAAACAATCATCATACATGCTTGTATATCCCCTTCTCTAGATAATGGGATTGATAACCGCAATGAATATGATATATTATATTTACTTCAGGAGGTTGCACTCGAACAGCACAGAAAAATATTGAGGCACTTTCTAGAAAGCTCAAAAGGCAGTATTAAGATTTTAAATTCCATAGCAAGTTTATGACCGAAAACTGACACTAATATTTCGCATACAATAAATATTAACATTAATGTTCTCAAGGATAACCTTCAAAAAGAAAATTGATAAAATATATATGTATATATATTTAGAAAAAGCATCACAATCACTCTTCTGCTACAAATATCCTACTAAAAATATATGGTTGAACCACAGATGACAGAACAGAACAGATTCTTTTTGCCCCAAATCTGGAGGGTCACCAGCAATTGTGAGCTTCCGACAGTAGGCCATCATATGAATGGAGAATCAATAGTGTGGATGAAATGCGTTGATACAACAAATGTAACACAGTCCCTTTCCTTAGACCCCCCCTCCCTTCCTTGACACTTGCTTTGACGCCAACCAATCTCAGTTCAACATTACATGACACAAAAAAGCCAACTAAAGGGAAATAACTCACCATCATCAAAGAAATTTCACGAGCTTAGAAGCACTTCCTGTGGACGATGGATGGGCCGGATTCGTCATATTCACCCTTTGAAATCCACATCTGATACAACAAAAACATAAGGGTGGATGTCATTTGTGAGAATTAACTAGAGCAAAATGCGTTCAGCAACCAAAAATTTTACCTGCTGGAAGGTGCTTAGAGATGCAAGAATAGACCCTCCAATCCAGACACTGTATTTCCTTTCTGGTGGCGCAACGACCTTAATCTTCATGCTGCTGGGAGCAAGGGCTGTGATTTCCTTGCTCATCCTGTCTGCAATACCAGGGAACATGGTTGAACCACCACTGAGAACAATGTTTCCGTAAAGATCCTTTCTGATATCGACGTCACACTTCATGATGGAGTTGTAGGTGGTTTCATGGATTCCTGCAGCTTCCATGCCGATGAGAGATGGCTGGAATAGGACTTCTGGGCAACGGAATCTCTCAGCTCCAATGGTGATGACTTGTCCATCAGGCAGCTCGTAGTTCTTCTCAATAGAGGAACTGCTCTTTGCCGTCTCAAGTTCTTGTTCATAGTCAAGAGCAACGTATGCCAGCTTCTCCTTCATGTCACGGACAATTTCCCGTTCGGCAGTAGTGGTGAACATGTAACCTCTTTCAGTGAGAATCTTCATTAGAGCATCAGTGAGGTCACGACCAGCAAGGTCCAAACGGAGAATCGCATGAGGAAGGGCATAACCCTCATAGATTGGAACAGTGTGACTCACACCATCACCAGAATCCAGCACAATACCTGTTCAAAATAGGTTCTTCTTCAATACCAAATTATAAAAGTTCAAAATTACATCAGTGTCATTTAAATAGAATACACATACATACCAGTTGTACGTCCACTAGCATAGAGGGACAGAACGGCCTGGATGGCAACATACATGGCAGGCACGTTGAATGTCTCAAACATGATTTGAGTCATCTTTTCTCTGTTAGCCTTTGGGTTGAGTGGAGCCTCAGTTAGAAGTACAGGGTGCTCTTCAGGAGCAACACGGAGTTCATTGTAGAATGTGTGATGCCAAATCTTTTCCATGTCATCCCAATTACTGACTATACCATGTTCAATGGGATATTTCAAGGTAAGGATACCTCTTTTGGATTGGGCTTCATCCCCAACATAAGCATCTTTTTGGCCCATTCCAACCATGACACCAGTATGTCGGGGACGACCAACAATACTGGGGAAAACTGCCCTGGGAGCATCATCACCGGCAAAGCCAGCCTGCAGCATAAAGTATTGAATTCAAGGACAGAAGTAATTGTATAAATTCAATCACGAGAAGAACTGAAAATGCTTGAAAGGAAAAACAGACACAACGAGGACATCAACACAAGAATACAGAGGATTGAAGAACCAATAAACTGACCTTCACCATTCCAGTTCCATTGTCACAAACAAGAGGCTGAATATCCTCAGCGTCGGCCATTTTTTTCTAAAACTGCATATAGCATTATAAAAGAGTTGAATAAATAAACCATTTAGCAATCTAGTATTCATGTGTCTCAGGCATCTTAAAAACATCAATTTACAAGCCACAAATCCACATCAAGTAATGATTGATCTTCTAAAATCAGCAAATAATATAGGAATCAATGTACGACTTAAAAAAAAGTGAAGACACAATAAATGAAACCAGTAATCAATAATGTTAAAGAAGATCTTACAAATGGAAAGGATTAAAGTCCAAACTTTTGTATAGCATAGAAACACACTCCAACAATGAACTCTCGTCATATCTATTTTAAGATCGAGAAGTTACTCAAACTGATCTGAGAGATAAGTTAACACAAAAGCAGAGAACAAAGCAACTAAATCTGTAACATAAGCCAGAACGAGAAGATAAAGAAGCATTAAAGAAACAGATCAGAGAAGGAAAGGCCAAAATAGTTTGTTCATCCACTAAACAGTCAAGAAATGAAGAAAAATATACATCAGTCACGACAATACCATCCAGATATGTGCAATTACAGAATTGCATGCAGAAATTAGAAGCTATACATCTCCAAATCGTAGATCTCAGTTTCAGAAGCTGAAAGAATAAAAATTCAAGACGAAAACTTTAGATCAGCCAACGAGGGGTTCATCATTGGGACAAAAACCACGGATCCTTGCGAATCGAATTAAGAATTTGAAAATAAACACAAAGATCGTCTACACTTGATAAATCCGACGAAAGAAAAAAGAATGACGGCAATCGAGCAGAAAAAAAGTACCACATTAAACCAGAATTTCAAAAAGAAAAGAAAACCCCAGATCGAAGTTAAGAGAAAGAGATAGCAGAGTGGAAAGTGAGAAGTAAAATGAAGAATGCAAGTGAGAAAATAGAGAGAAAGAAGGAACCTTTGATTAAGGAAAGGGGAGAATGAGGCGATAAGGCCAAACCTCCAAAGACGAAGGTGTGGCTGAGTGAGTCGACCTAGCTCTTCGTCTTCCAAGTTGGGATGGAAATAAGGGGAAAAGGAATTGAAGGGGAAGGGGTTTATAAATAGAGAGAGAGAGAGAGAGAAAGAGGAGAGAGGGAAATGCAAATGCAAATGCAAATTCAAATCCAAATTCGGACCAAATGGAGGAATCATTTCCACCACGAGAAAAGATAGGGTGACCTGACCTGGCTGACAGCCTTTCCCAACCCCATCTTCCCCTTTCTCCATTTTTTTTCATTTTTCATTTCTCATTTCTCTCCCTCTCATCAAATCTCCACCCTTGGATCTTCCTCTCGGTCCGAGCTTAGCCTAACCAACTTCATATTGGCTTCACTCGCCTTGGCTTGGCTTCGTTTCTACCTTTTGTTCTTCTTTTGTTTTTTTTTTCTTTTTTAAATTACAAATTTATGTCAAACACTTCTTTAAAATTTAAAAATTATCAAATAAATTTTTAAAATTTCAATTTTGTATTTTATAAATCTCTAAATTTTAAAAAATGTCGGATAAATATCTTAAATTTTCAATTTTGTATCTAATTAGTCCTCGAACTTTCAAATTGACATTTTTTAAAACTCATTAAGTTTTTAATAGAAATTGAAAGGTTAAAATCTTATTACATATAAAATTAAACTTTATGTCAAACATATTTATCTATATAAAAAATTTTAAATATGTCGCAAACGTATTAAATACAAAATTGAAAATTTATTAATTTTTTAGATACTTTCAAAGTCGAACTATACTTGGCTACGTAGATCTTACATTACTATTAAAATTTTGACAATTGAAAAATTTTTAAAAAGAAAAAAAATATATTTTCCTGCATTATTGACACGCCCACCGGGCATTCAATCGGTCTCCAGCGGATGCTAGAAATTTGATCGCCACCCGGCGCGATGCCCCCGCAGTATACGGGTCAGTTTTAGTATAGTGAATATGAGTGTCGAGTGTCGTCATCGGGATTGGGTTTCTAGCTTGATTGATTACCACGGATAATTACACCTCATTTTATCTATGGAAACTTTTATTAAGAAGGAAATCTAAGTTACACTACTCCTACTCCTAGATGAGTGGAGGACACATAGGGAGAACGTGCCTTGAATCTAATTGCTATGCTTTATGACACCTAACTTTATTAAAAACAAATTTCCCTATCGCCATGCAATTATAAGCTGGATTTAACTAATGTTTGGCTTCCTCTCTCGAGCTCAACTAGTCTCTTACTGAACATGC
>JAOANK020000081.1:202055-219195 GCA_026257165.2 Telfairia occidentalis
AAAAGTTATAGACTAACAAATCAAAACATATAAACAATAAGCCAAATTATAATAAAAACTTATGAGATTTGAAAGTGGAGAAATACTACACAAACTATAAAAATTTCAAACTTAAGTGTGATAGAATTCAATTAACCAGCAATGGATTATATCTTTGATAGACTTAAATCATAATACAATATAAGTCTATCATTCATAGAAGACCATCGCTGATAGACTAAATTTATGCTGTAATTTAAGTCTATTGCTGATAGACTATAAACAAAAAAAAAATTAGGTAACTTTTTTGCCATATTTGCAAATTTTTTTATTTTTTTATTATAAATTCTATTATTTTATGCTCAATTACTATATTTGCTATCAGCCCACCAAATTATATAGAAAAGTTCAAAACTTAAGGTTTTTTTATTTAGTTGCCCTTCTTAAAATTTTAAAAGTGAAAGATTATATTATATAAAAAAGTTCGAATATAAAATTTTGTCCCTTATGAAAATTTATGCATCTACCCCCGCTCATTATTCATATATTTTGAATTAATCAGTAACCAAGATTGGAAGAAATTTTTTAAATTTATAAGAAATTGATTATGTACATAAATATTTAAAAAACAAAAAGTTTTGAAGCTTATAATTCAACTATTTTTTTTAGTTCAATAACATGTGAGAATGAAGATTCAAATCACGACTTTTTAGTTAGAAATATATATGTTGACTAATTGAACTATACTCGATTTGTCTGATAATTCAACTAGTTAAGATAGTTTGAAATTTTCGTATAGATTAATTTGTTTATGGAGAGAGAGATTCAAATGCTGATAGCCCAAGACGTTCCATATGGTTAATAATATATAGTGCTCAACGTGGATCGACGCCAGGTCTTCCTTTCTCGCATTGCTTTCAAGCTTCGACTTTAATTTTTTAGTTTGTCATCAAATGTACGCCACCTTATTCATTTTTTCATCTTCTCTTTTGTTGCTTTTCCTTTTTCGGTAATTCGAATTTCAGCACTTTTCCTTTTTTTTTTTTTTTCTTTTTTTTCATTTGTTCACAAACGGGGTTTCTTTACTGATTTGATCTTCCCCATATCGGTGATCATTTTTCTTTATGTTGCAGTGAATTGCTGTGAAGTGGGAGTAGGGAGGCTCCAATTGGATTTTCCGGTAAAGGGTGTGTTTCAATTTTAATCATTTTTTTGTTGTTGATATGGCTTCTTCTCACAATACTCATTCCGAGACTGCAAAAATGGAGCAAATTATAACTGAATTTTTTGCTAAAACGCTACAAATTATACTGGAATCGAGGTCCCCATGTATTTCGTCGCGTAATTTCAGTGGGGAACAAGTTTTGTCGTCTCCATCTTCGTCCTCCTCGTCCTCCTCCAGTATGAGGCCGAGGGATAAGTGGTTCAATTTGGCCCTACGTGAATGCTCTGCAGCCTTAGAGAACATTGATCTCTGGCGTCAGAGCTATCACGAACCCATGGTGGTAGATGTTATTTTGGTGCAGAGGCAATTTGGTTTAGACTCGGTCAATGCTTCTCCTAGAATAGATTTTGTGAGGAACTTGTCTCTGAAAGAGAAATATTCATCCTCTTTGAACTCTTATAAGGAAGAGTTCGGATGTGAAACCAAGAGCCAGAGGGTTGTAGAGAGATGGATGGTGCATTATGAAAGTAGAAAAGGCAGGGATAGTAATTCCGGAAGCAGAAGGTCGAGTAGTAGTCATGGTAGTTCACACACCTATAAGAAATCCATCTTACTCTTAAGGTCCTTGTATGCCTTTGTGAGGCTTTTACCAGCTTATAAGGTCTTTCAAGATATCAGTTCATCTGGCCAAATTCACCCCTTTACTCTTGCTCATCGTGTGTCTTCCTTCGCCGAGCCTTTCACTCGGAGAGAAGAGGCAGAAATGCAGCGTTTTGTGTTCACTCCTGTGGACACGTCTTGTGGTAGACTCTGCCTCTCAGTATTATATCGCTCATCTCTCTCTGATATAAGCTCTGAACCATCAACTTCTATGTCTCCACAAGTTATTCCTGAATATGTTGGGAGCCCATTGGCAGATCCATTAAAAACGTTTCCATCGCTCCCTGTGACGATTGTACCATCTCATGGATCTCCATCGTCATTGCCATTCTTAAGACGTCATAGTTGGAGTTATGACCGCTATAGAGCCTCTCCCCCGTCAGTCTCTTTTTCACCTTCACCTACACATTCAGAGTCTCATGCTTCAATTTCGAATCCAGCCTTTCGTCGTTTGCCTCCTTCAAGCTTGCCTCCACAACCGCCTGAAATGGGACATAAAGAGAATATGAATTATGATGAATATTATCCTTCCCCTGTCTTTTCCCCCTCACACTCACCCTCACTGTCACCACCTATTGGCATTCCTGTAAGACGATTACCAAATGGTCTGTTGCAGTCTGAAAGTGCTCCTCTGAGTGCACCTATAGCAAAGCTTCCCCACTCCCCTGCATTGTCAAGCAAACCACATTTGCCGCCATCTCCTCCCCTTAAAGCTTCTGGACCAGGTATTTCTAAAATAAATAGAGATATGGGTTCATTGCAGGCTGGATCTGCAATTGGAAAGGTATATTTCTCTTCATCCTTGTTTCCCTCTCTGAATGTGTTATGTTCAATGTCTTGATTTTTTTTATCTTCTTTAGTCAGCTTCTCTTGGAAGAGATGAAGCTCGAAGATTTTCAGGCTGGAGGTTATCATCCAATAACTCACCAATTTCAAGAAGCTCCAGTAGATCTTTTCCAGATGATTTAGATGATCCAGAGTTTCCTTGCCCCTTTGATGTCGATATTGATGAATTGACGGATAGAGGTAGCAGGTAATGTTGGAAATGAATGCGTTCATTCTTTTCTTTCTGTGACGATAATACCTAAATGTGCTAACATGTTGTAATTGAAATTATTTCCCTGCTTATGTTTGAGATCATTATTTTTTTATGGTAGAAATTTAAGTGACGTGACAACAATGTAAGAAATATTGTCTGCGATAACTTTTCTGCTTTGAGCATTAGTTACTTTAGTTAAGTAGACTAAGTTACTTTTTGATTATTTCCTTTACACAATATATTTTCACTGTAGTTATAAATTGAGAAAGTCTATAATGCTATAGAGGGATGAATTGTAAAGATCAAAATGCCCCTTTCAAATTAGGACATAAATCAAGAGATAAGCTAGGCTGCTTTCAGTTCTCCTTACAGGGAGAAAATTAGCAAAAGTGAAAAGAACATCTCGCCGAAATGTACTCCTTGGAGCTTTTTATTTGTTTCCTTTTGTGTGTGTGTGTGTTTGTAGGGGGAGGGGATTGACTCGTTTAATATGAGACAAATGAGATACCTATTTCTTGTGCCTGTCGCATGCTTCTTCATTACTTTTTTCTTTTGCTTGTTACTAATACAATGAAAAATGAAGCCAATAAGTTCTTCTCCTTGCTTTATACTAGTTCCTCTGTTATGACTCTTTGTTAATTTCTTACGAAAACTCGAAAAGCCTATATGTACCATAATTTTATGTGGGAAAATCACTACTTTAATGAAAAAAAAAACCAAACAATAGTCAAAGGATAAACTACCTTGCATCAAACAAGATGACTGCCACCTCCCAAAAGAAATCCCTAAGAAATCAATAACTTGATTGGGGGCTTTGGGGGCGTCAGTGATAAATGGGCTTCTTATAGTTCATTTAAGAGTATCATATGAGATGGTTTGAAGACTAAATTCAAACTTCTGTTTAAGGAAAACCGAAGAGCAGTCAGTCCATAGATGGAGTCTTCAAATTACTTGAAACCTAACCCATCTTGGTGCTAACACAAACTGTGTTAGTGCTTTTGGTTTGTTTTAGAGAGAGCCAAAAGTGAGGGACTGCATAAGTTCTTTGTATTCTCTAGGTTGGAGTTAGTGAGGGCACCTTATTTTGTGTGAGATTAATAATCACGATTCACGAGGGTAATGCTTGCTAACAAGTCTGAGAAACTTGTTTGGAGTTGGTAGGGACGTGGGTATGTAAAAAAGGAGAGGGATGGATTTTCTCTCACTTTTGACATAGCGGGCCCCAACAGAGAGAGAATCTAAACTCATGTTGGTCTAAGCATGTAAGCCTCATATGGAATTTATAATAGCTTACATGCTATTTATGTTGCTAGAAAGAGGCTTTATTATGTTCAAACAAAGCATATTCAAAGCATATGCTGTTGATCTTCCTACTGATCCCAACATTAGCACAGCCTAAAATACTGAAAATTTGATAGACTACTAAGCATATCATGGTCTACACCATTTATCTAACTCAAAGATGAGCCCATTTCTCGAAGAGAAGCTGGTGTAAAAAGTTTAATCAGTTTAGGTACCTTTGGTGCTTTATTCAGTGTTATTCTTCAGATAAGTAACAAACTTTGTATGTTGAAGACAAGGGAGAAAACGAAACTGGAGAATATCCACACAAACAAAGGATCATAGTTTGTTTGTTTGTTTTTGTTTTTTCATTTTTGTTTTTGCTTTTTTGAGTTTTGAATTTTGATAGGAAACTTAGAAATATATCACTAAAGAGAGATCCTACAAAAAAAAAAAGGGAAACTAAGGTTTACAAGACGAGATGGTTGCAAAAAAGAGTCCCAATTGGCCATAGTATGAACAATAATCATAATTACAAGAAGGGTTGAAGAGAGAACACTAAATGGATATTGGATACAAAGAGTCTAAATTGACTACAAAAATCTTCAATACTAGATGGATGGAATGCCACTAATAGGCGGAAGGAAAGTCACGTTTTTTTTTTAATATTTGTAAATGTCTAGGCCAACTTACGCGCACCTCGACTATTCTCATGAGACAACCGCTTGACCATATTACATTTGGTTGCCAAGAAAACTCGTAGGTTATTAAATCCTAGGTAGGTGGCCACCACAGGTGAAAGTCACGTTGTTACTATTGGGAAAACACCAACTAATATTAAACAATCTTAGGATGTTGGACCAAATAGCAGGAACAAAGGGACTTTGGAAGAAGTGTTGATGGTCTTCCAAGTCATGTTTCACATGACACTTCTTGGAGACCGGAAGAAATCTGGGCTTCCTTTTCAAATCACTAGTGTTTAGCTTTTTTTTTTTTCAATGAACACCCAAAATAAAACTTTCATCTTGATAGGGATGTTTGCCTTCCAAATTAATCTTGATCAAAAGCATGGTGAAAATACACTTTATGTACTATGGAGAGTCCACCATTTAGTATCCTTCCTATTAGATGGTCAAATATGACCAATGAGATCTAGTATTTTGATCCATTCTTTGCCTTCCAAATTTGTGAGGTTCCTTCTCAAGAGTGGAGGTTCCCACCATTTTTTTTAACAAGAAACAAACTTTTTATTGATTGATGAAAGGAAGAAAAAAGTTTAAGGATACAAAATCCCAAAAGGAGCGAAAAAAGAAAATAGTCCTAAAGAACAAAACTCAGCTATTACAAGAGAAAAAAACATTGAAGGACAAAAACGCCTAAAAATGGAGGTTCCAAACATTTGAAGCCTCTTACCAACATTGAGCTGGAAAGAATGACTTAAGTGAGGCCTTGCCAATCACTGATCTCTCAAAAACGGATGTTGTCTCTCTTGCCTAGCTTCAACTTGTTTCATTTATTCACTAGGCCGCAACATTTAACAATAGACTTTCAGGGTCCTTTGGATGTCATGGAGCCTTTGATGTTTGGAACCCATTGGTTCCTAAAGAGTAGAGAGGCTGTATTTACTTGCAATATTCATAGTTCATAAAGCACGTGGCTCATTCATGAATCTTCAACCCTATTTAGCTAGAAGGCTCGTGTTTCTTCCTCTAAAATTTTCATCTCCCAGGCCCTCTTTGCAAATAGGCAAGGAGTCTTCCTATCAATCAAATTGTTATCATTCTCTTTAGCAGCCCCTTTCAACAAGAAGTCTTGGATAGTTTTCTATAGCCTCTTCATAACCTTTCACGGGCATTCAAAAATTGAGAGATAGTAAGGGTGAATGCCGGACAAGGCATTAGCAATGGTAAGCCACTTTTAAAGCATATGAAATTCTTCCACTTAGACAGTTTAGAGGCTAATTTATCTTCTTCTAGGGTTCATAACATATGACTATTTGGACCATAACCATTAATATTAATACCTGATATAGACCATCTAGTAGGAAGGATACTAAGTGGTGGGCTCTCCTTTCATTTTATCAATGAAAGCTTAATTTCTTATCAATATATATATATATATATATATATATATTAATACATGATATGGTGGTTTTTCCCAAAGTCACCTTAAGTCCAAAACTAACTTGAATGGCTCAATCCGTGCTCGGTTATTATTCAACTTTCTAGGGTCAACATCTAAGAAAAGTAGGGTGTTGTAAACTAATCAAAGATGGTTAATGTGAATGGAACCTCTATCCACAACAACACCTTGAAGGCAGTCATGCTCAAAACCTTTATCTAATAGCATGCTAAACACATCAGGAACGATAACAAAAAGGTAAGGAGCCGAGCGCCCCTTTGCCTAAGACCTCTTACAATTTTTCATTTACATAAATGGAGAAATATTAGATATGAAGACTACTACGTTCTATCCATGAGATCGATCGCAGCCCAAAGCCTTTCTATGCAAAACTTCCAATAGAGACGCCGAATCTACCATGTCATAGGCCTCCTTGAGATTAAGCTTGACGACCCAACCCTTCGTTTTCTTGCACTTGTATTTATCAAGTCCAATTCCTTGTAGTTAACATACTAAGGAGAGAAATTATGTAAGAATCACATATCTCCTCGACTTTCTTCGTTCTATCCCAAAACATTGCAAACCTTCCATCGAAGTTTCCTCCCCACTGGAAATCAGGGAGAAATTCCAGAGTATGATTTCTATTTCGGAGGAGTGTTTGTATGCCAGTTTCAGAAAGAAAATCTTCAATTAATTTGGAGGCATACCTAGATAGGTTGAATTTTGAAGGTAAATATATGTCTGTTCTAGAGGTTGTGCGAAAACTGCTTTGGGAAAACAGGTGATGAGGATGACCATCTCCTACATCAGCTTCACCAAGCTCACACCAAATTGGATTGAGACACAACTGATCATTCCTTGGGCATTATCCATACGATTAAGGAATCTTATACAAATTTGAAATTTCTTTGGAATTTTGGCAGTTTAGATGACCAGGGAAACGACCTCCTAGATGGACTGCTTTTTTTTTTTTTTCTTTTTTCTTGTGGCAGTAGTTTGTTAAGTGATTTTCCTCTTTTTTTATTATCAACAATTGGGGTTTGCTTTTGTACGTTTTGTCTGTCTTTGTTGTTTGCAAGCCCTTTGGGGTTGGTATGGCCTCTTTTTCTGTATGGTCCTCTTTTATTTCTCCTAATGAATGTTGGCTTCTCATCAGAAAGAAGGAGATTGAATATGGAGCTACAAGGGAACTGACTCAATGCCTCTCCTCTGGGTCCCAAAATCTTCAATATGACTGATATAGGGAGACAATCAAAGTTCTTAAAAACTCCATTCATCTACTTCCTGTCAATAGTAGTGTCCATCTAAATCCAAGAACCGGTGCTGATCATCTTCTGTTAAGACATAAAGAAGATAAAAATCTACGTGAGAACATCCATCACCACTTCAATAGGCAATAACCATCCTAGGAACAAGTGGAACTATCATTACCGTCTTGAAAAGAGTAAGAAACAGTTCATAATTTGAAACTCGAAAGACTGGAAATGGCTTCCAAGGACTTTTAATACGATTGTTGGCTGTATGGTCCTTATTTGAACACACCCATCTTCACTTCGATTGAATAATAGTCACAATGTGCAAATTAACTTGGAGACCCTAGCTAACTTAAAATGAGGCCACACTAATCATTAGAAACTGAAAAGTGGTTGACCTTGGACAGGGTGTAATTGCTCTTCATGTGGCGTGAGAAGACCTGTCAAATGATATATGAGATGAACGGTTTCTTGAAAAAATTGTTTGGTATTTTATGGGGACATTTGACTGTATTTGTTCTTGAAATGTAGTTTACCTTAAGTTTTAAACATTCACTGAAAACTGAATATTACAATGACATGTATATTGAAATCTTACATCATATTTTTTTTATAAGAGTTTTTTATAAGAAATCTTACATCATATTTGAAAGCACTGAAATGTGTAAACGCATATAAATATAATTTTCAGAAATATATTTATTGAGTGTATTTTTATTGTCCATTCCTATTTTCTTTAGATTTGTTGACTGATATATCCATATCATGTGTTTTTATTTAGTATCTATGTCCTTGCTTCTAAGAGGAGAATAAATTAGGGAAGTATCCTTTACTGATTTATTACAGCAATTCGTACTTCCCCACCACTGATCCACTGCAGTTTCCCTGGTTGAATTACTGACATTAAGATCTCCCTGAAGCATCATAACTTCTTCCAAACAAGTTAAACTCTGAAAATAGATTCCTTTGATGACAGTGAGGGCTATAAACATTTGAGAACTACCAATTAGACCTAGCCCATATGTTTTCCATAGGGACTGATGAGGCATCAGCCACTGCTACTTGAACTTGATGTTTCAACTCGTCCTGAGTTACCAGAACGCCTCTTGGCCTACCGCATGGCTCCACAGTAGAACGAGATGTCTAGAACTTTAAATACTTCTAATGAGATTTTTGTCCACCTTCTCTAATTATATTTTATATTATAGGAAAACCATATCACGGCAAATGCCAGATTTTCCTTGATCAGAACCATTTGCTTTTGACCCTATCTAGAGTTCCGGGATAGAATCCTTCTTGGGCAAACCAAGTTTGTGTCGAAGTCCAAAGCAATTAAAACTAATCATAATTGAACAGATCACACTCTCTCAATCCTCTATTTGATCTTGCTCAAAGCCAGTTCTCCCCAGTCCCCACCTTTCCCCCTAAATCGGCATCCGAGAAAGACTCTCAAGCTAACAAAATTCCATGCTTCCCATTTGGTTCCAAAGGACCATTCGTTGGCCCCAAAGATGAGATTGTGTTTTTAAAGATAAGGAGGCTAGTTGAATCAGGGAAAGTTGGTCTATGTATATCTTTTCAGCTCCAATAGATAAGCATTTCTTTTACGTCCTTCTTGCCATTAGAGTACTGGGTGCTTTCTTAAGGAATTAATGGTTCAAAACCATGTTTTTTGGAGCTTGAAGAAGTGAGCATGACTGTTAAACGTGT
Organism: Telfairia occidentalis; assembly: GCA_026257165.2. Classification (NCBI taxonomy): domain Eukaryota; kingdom Viridiplantae; phylum Streptophyta; class Magnoliopsida; order Cucurbitales; family Cucurbitaceae; genus Telfairia; species Telfairia occidentalis. The sequence goes on from JAOANK020000081.1 coordinate 211,264, forward strand.
AGTAGCATGGACACAATTTTTTCTTCTTACGTTTCCTAAACTGGTATTTTCTTCAGGTATGCGCATCATATCCTTATATTTACTAACTAGCTTATTGAATCTGTCTTTTAAATCTCTCCTAGACCTGAGTCCTTCGACCAAAAAGGAAATCTGTGTGAGATGCTGGAACCCGGAGGATTTTTCCCCATTCGTAAATCTCAAGACGCTGCTCTTGGCGCCCTAGTACGTATGCTGCAAAAAGCTCCTCCACTTCGCCAAGATTTCACCAATTCAGCCGCGGATCTTTTACGATCCTCTGCACCCGATTCGTCAAGCAGAGATATTCAACAGGGAAATCAGATATCTGAGACATTATCTCCAAAAGGTCGCTATGCTGCTTCCTCTAGTGTCACAGCCTCTGGTCTTATTATGCCTAAAACTACAGCTGATGCATTGGAAGAACTACAGAGCTACAGAGAGATGAAATTTTTGTTGCTCAGGCAAGCTGAGAAGGCCCACACATAATCAAATATGGTCTCTCTGCAGTAGGAACCTTGTTATCTCCTGAAGTCAGTATGAAGTATGTGAATATTTAAACCGTATGAATACATGTACAGTAACTTCCTTTTCCAAGTTGCAGGTTCTGGAGCCCAAAAGTGCATTGGTTGGCTTCCATTTTTCTCCATGTACATATTTATACATTTGGGGAGATTGAACTTCAAGTCTATCCAGTAATGACTGTATGATCCTTAATGAGGGCACTTACAACTATCACCTCTGTAAATAATATACATGCATAACTTGCTAAATAATTCAACTGTTTACTCTGGATAATTGAGGCTTTGATCAGTTTATTTCATGCTCTATCAGAACTTTCTGTAATTGTTCACTTGTGTAGCTTAATGTTTCACACCATTTTTTAAAGTTCAAATTTTATCAAAGAATCCAAATAACTTTTTTTTATATTAAAAATCATGTTTAAAAAAAAAATTAATTAGTGTTTTTAAGACATGGTTAAAACTAGATGACAAAATAAATAATTTCTCAATAAACAAACTTGTTTTTTTAAGAATAGAGAATAAAACTATAAATTGTTATGAAATGGACTCTTAAATTAGTCACCAACTCTTTTAAAAATATATTTTTATGTGAGCAAATATAATTATTTGCTGATTCAAGTTCGAATAAGAAACAATCAAAGTTAATTGTATACAAATCAATTATGGTATAATAATTATATTACCAACTAAGGTTGACATGACCATGGTTTTCAGGTTCACCATGACATAATTATATATAATATCCACCTTTAAAAAAAAAAAAGAAGGAAAAACATAATAACAAGCTGCTTTTATGCATAAAAATATCGAATTCCTACAAATGATCAAAATTTAAATTTTTGAATATGTGATGCATTTAGCCAGATTTTTTAGGCAAGTTCAATCGTTTAGCTTTAGACGGCTTTTTCGAACTTAAAAAAAAAAAAAAAAAAGAAAAAAAAAATCCCTTTAGACTGCTTTTTTGGTGGATTCTATTCTGCACTTGTCTAGCCTTTTCAGCCAAGTTCATGTTCAACCCTAGAGATCATAAGGCCTCCTTTTGCTCCTAATTCTATATAAATTAATTTTTGCAACACTCATTGTGGATAAAATTTGATTGTGTTTCTGCAGAAAAAAATTCTGCAAAGTTTTCCTACGTAAGGTATAATGTAGTATTCATATACCTTTAAATATTAAAGATCATTGCGATGTGAATATGTCACTCTTTATTGTTGAATTTCTTAATTTTGTTATAATGTTTTAATTGTAAAACTATTAATTCAAAGGCTAATCTGAGCCTAACTCATCTAGTTAAGATACGTATTCTCTTCCCACATGTTGTTTAACTAAAAAATTATGAATTCAAAGAAAGAAATCAGACTGATTGAAATACAAACCCTGTTACAAAATTTGATAAGAATGTCTATCAAAAGTTTTATTCATGTATTAAAAATTACAAATGGATCTTGATGCCAAATGAATATAAAAACCAGCCATCCACACACTCCTGGACCTCCATTAATATTACGGTCTAAAATTAGTCTCTGAACTCTCAAGTTTATTTTATAAAATTGGTCCTTAAATTTTTAATTTTGTTTCATATTAGTCCCTGAATTTTTAAAATATATGTTACGACGTTTTAGTCCCTAAACTTATAGAAGTAATCATTTTGGTCATTGCTATGTAATTTTGTCTTTTAATATTTATTTATCCAATGTTCATCTTTAACCTATGTGACTTAAGTACATGCTCATATATTAACATGCTTATACATATATTTGAAACTATGTCATTAATATGTTAACAATAAAATAAGGATAGAGACAAAGAAACAAACCTAAAAGTTCAAAGACCAAAACAGTTATGAGAATGGAATTAACTTAAAAGTTTAGAGACAAAACTATATTTAAACCTGATTGTTATTGAATTATTTGGGAAATCAAATGAATCAAAAGTGGACTCCTAAGTTGAAGATGACTAATATTTATGTAATATATTTGATGTTTAATTTAATCAGAATGTTTAAGACATTATTCTCCAAAATTATTTGGCGTTTTAGAGCCTGATGGAGTTGAAGTACAGCGGATGAGACATATTCCTTTACTTCGGAAAATTTTTGAGGCTTAGAATATATATATAGAAAGCCTCATTAAGCACTTCAATATTTGTAGAGATCGAATCATCGACCTCTGTGATGGTAATACATACATGCTTTTGTATTAAGATAATTCACTTTATTTACATGGAATTCGAATCCACGAACTTTTGGTCGGAAAGATATAACTTAACTAATTGAGTTATACTTCATTTGGCGTATAGTCCATGAGTTTTATTTAAAGAGTCGAGAATTTTAATTATTATGGACTATAAGTTCCTCCCTCTTGTGCTTCTTTTCATGGCCGCCAGTCATCATAGGAGAAGTTAGAAGAAATAACAAATATTAATGAGAGAAGTATTTTAATATATGATGATATTTATATCTAACATGTTAATTATAATAATAATCTTGTTATAGATCTAAAATAATCTCAAATAGTACAAATTGTAGTGGTAATCAATCCCTCATTATTTTTATCATTTTAAAACCAAACGTCACTTTGGAAAAAGCCTTAATTTGGTTTATAAGTTCCTTCTCTCCACATTATATTGCCTATTAAACAAATTGTTGTAGGATGAAGAATCTGCCATTCTTGAGCTGATGTAAAGCACTTATATTAAAAATAATAATAGATTCTTATATATATATATATATATTTGATGTGCATACGTAATGGCATATACTACGAACTGGAATGATTCGTTTATTACATCATCAGATGGAGACAACAGCTGAAAAGCCCCAAGTGCTTTTGAAAGAATTTCAAATAAAATTTGGTTTTCTTTAGCCTAATGCATACATACAATGAGACAAATTTATTTCTTTCATTCTCACTAGTCATTTTATTTTGAAAAAGAAAGAATAAAATAAAATAAAATGGAAGGTTGGAAAATTTGAACTCAAAATGAAATCTTATAAACTAGTTAGTCTTTTACTACCTAGTTGAGTTTTCCCTACAAAACTATTGCTTGTTTTCAATGTATTTCTATGATCTGTACATTAATAATTTTTTCTAGTAGGGTTTTGATGTTGGGAAAAAGAATTGAATTGGAAGTTATCCCACTCTTTTTTTTTTTTCAAGAATATAAAAACATAATGCAGAGTGGAGATTCGAACCTTTGAGTTATAAAGAAAATTAGTGTTGTCTTCACCGATCAACAATCAAGCTAGCAAATAAGAATTTTATATTAGTTTGGTTTATGAAAAAGAGAAAAAAAAAACATTTTAAATAGGGTTTTGATGTTGGTTTGATTAGTTTCTATAATAATTAGATTTCATAATTTGAGAGGTAAACAATCTCACATCACGATTTTATTTGATGAACCAAAACAACACACAATTCTACCTAATCAAAGTGGCTAATTATGGATTGATAGCAATATTAAAGAAAATTTACTTAATGAGTAACTAAATTTTTGTTTTCAAAACTACATTCTTTACTTCTAAAGATTTTAGTTAAGATTTGAACATCATATTTATATATGGAAACTGGCTAGGTCATAACAAATCAAAAGATATATATGGTTAGAAAATTTATTATAAAATTAGAAACAAAATTATTATAAAGAATGGACCTTATAAAAGGGGGTGATTGTTTTGGCAGCATTTTGGAAGCTTAACAATATTGCATGTGATTATGACATTAAAAATATAATGGATATTTTTTTAAAGGTGGAAATTAATTATTAACATTATTCATCAAGTTGTGTTGTGCCTGTGGCTGTGATAGGCCTTCCACAAGCTGTGTCTGGTTGGTGGAAGACTTGGCTTTCTTACCTACCAACTTGTTATAGTACATTCCAAATATATTCTCTCTCAACCAACTCTATTAATTACTCTCGCCAATATTTCCTGACAAAAAAGTTGTGAGCCGAATTTCCACCTTACATATTATTAAACTCAAAAAAAAAAAAAAAAACTCTATTAACTACTCTATTTTTAAGAATATAAAACAATTTCTAGGCTTTTATTTTTTAAAGATAAAGTTATATAAGTACTACGAATATTTTGTCGAGATGAATTTGCGAATCATATCTTTGGAAGAATTAAAAAAAAAAAAACTTTTAACCCTATCAAAAATACTTTTCATATTTGGTTTAGATGATGAAAAAAGTGACTCTAAAAAAAATCTAAAAACAATAAAATTAAATTTAGGAGAATGTAATTTTTATTATAAGAATAAGTGTTTTTACTATAAAAAAAATCACTTTTCGAAAAGACTTAACTAAAGGGCCTTTTATGTTTGTAACAACACTTTCAATTGCACTCATGTGGTGGGAGGAATGGAGCCAAGGATAATACTTCTCTATTGATCGGTTAGTAAATTTTTGTTTTACAGACTATTATTTAAAAATTTGTCAGCTAAAAATAAAATAGAATGTAGAAAGGACGAGATCAGAGAAGATAAACTTTTTCTTCTTTTGGAAAAAATAATGTAAGCTATCGAAATTTTAATGGTGGATAAGTACAAGGAAAATTTTCGAGATATTTATATAATCTTTGAAATATACTAAAGGAATTTGAACCTGACGAAGAGAAGTATATACTATAATATATAGCCACCCACTTTAATATTAGTTGTATGGTCCTAACAGATCATATTCAATCTCATAAGGGTATATAGGGTTGAGCAAAAGCATCTAAATAGAAGTAGAGATTTATGAAAGAAATTTTATAGAAGAAAAGAAATTTGGAGGATTTTGTTGATAAGATCACACTTCACTAAAGAAGTAGAATATTAATACGATGAGCATAGAAAATCATTTGAAGTATTGATTAATTCAATCGTGAATATATGTACGTATGTGAGACTTACTTACAATATATTAAATCAATTTAATTATGTGTATAATGCAAGACATAATTAAAAGGTAGTGGGTTTGATTATATGTCAAACCGAGTATAGCTCAACTAGTTAAGATATATTTCTCTAACCAAAAGGTATATGAGTTCAAATTTCCATCCTCCAATATCATAACGTAAAAACTATTTAATAAACTAGTAAACTATATACATACTCTTTATGAAGAGAACAATCTATTTGATGTTTTATTTTGCTATGAATTCAATATTTTATAGAATAGAACTAATCATTAAAACCAAGTGATTAGTTCATTGAGTGATATATTAGTACACGAAATTTAATAATCTTATTTTTATGCAATTATACGGCTTTAAAATTTTGCTATTAGGTATATATTAGCCAAAGTATCTGTATTAAATAATTCAGATTATCATAACATGAAATTAATTAATTATTATTTGACGTAAGCTCCATGAAATTGTTAAGAATGAATTAAATATGAATGCTTAATTAAACCCTACTCTCTAATGAAATTGTTAAGAGTAAGTTGGCGACGCTCTGCTGTAGGGTTTGCTTTCCTAATCATGTTTTAATGACTTTTTTTTTCCAACACTTAATTAATTAGCTTGCAGTTCTAATATCTACCATATATATGTTAATTACAATAAATATATATTCAATAATTTAATTTCGTTTCTAATTAGTTGTTGATGTAAAATTTATAAATTTTAATCACTGATTTGCATTTTTTTAATTAAGTTTTAACAAATGACTTCAAAATTATCGGTTCTTTGTAAAAAAAAAAAGTCTTTAACTTGATAATATGATGATATGTTATATTTTGATGCGTACATTTAGAAAGAAAGATATCGAAACATACAATAATAATACGATAGATAGTGAATTATATATTTTAATAATACGTGTCGTTTCTTCAAAGTGTTGGATATATTTTATCTATAGACTTCTTCCATTTGAAATTTATGTCATTAGATTTTTAGGCGTCTTGTTTAAAAGATAAGGTCAAAATTAAATGTATTATGTGTCATATATTACAATAATAAGTGTAGGTTCTCTAAGGATATATTTAAGAGACTACTTTTAGATGATATTGTTAATAAAAGTGATGGATGTAGTGAGGGTAAAATGAAGCCATTGATAAACTAAATTGCCAACTTAAAAGAGAAACAAGGCAAAGGAATATCCCAAGGTTTCTTCTCCAAACCCCATTAATTTAAACCAACAGCACTTGTTGACTATATATTTAAATGGAATTGATAAAATTAATATATAGTGTAATATAATTAGCTTTTTTTTTTTACTTAATTTATCTCAATCTTTTAGATAGTTATTGACTAATGATCATGTTAATATTTCAATGCAAATTAATACAATAATTGTAACCATATAAACTAATTTGCATGTATAGATCAAATAAATGTTTAAATGAGTGTCAATCTGATCAAATATACAACTGGTTAAGATATATATTTTCAATATTCGAATTCTTCATTCACACATGTTGTTGAACTAAAAAAAATTAAATGGATATTGGAAAATATGTTTTTTTTTTTCCTTTTTGATGCGTCAAACGAAATATGTTTTCGTTGTTCTCTAAAAATAATTGTCATTTTATAGAATATAGCATTACCAAATGTGAAGGTATAAAAAAGGTTGATAACGTTATAAAAATTTGACTTATACTCCTATTTAGACTCTAAAAATTAATAAATGTTAACTTGGATGCTAAAAATTTTTAATTTAATTTAATAAAAATAATATTCTAATTCTATTAGATTATTTTTATATGTTTAGAACATGTTGGTCTTGAAATGTTATATTTATTTCATGTGGATTCTTAAATATTCAAACATTTTGTTTTAATCTCTTGAAGTTTGATATAAAACTATTTGTCTTTGATAAAATTTAAATAAATTATTTAACATAATTGTTCATTTACTTAATATGTTATTTATACATATGAACATGTATTCAAAGTCACAAGTAGCGAAGGTCAAGCGACAAGTTTCAAAATTAGATATATTCTATTGTTATCGCAAGCTTTTACGCAACCAAATAGATAATATAGATTTATAGATATCCCCTTAATACAACATAGATCATCGAAATGAAAAATTTATGTGAATGAAAAGAAGACGATAGTAATAAACTATTAGAAGTCATTGAAGAATTAAAACAAAATATCTTAGATTATAAAGTGAAGTAAAACCAAAAACCTCAGATTGAAGGAAAATCCACATGACTTTATTTACTAAAGAATACAATTATCAATACATTGTACATTAAGACATCTGAAGGAATTTATAATTAAGCCTTTTGTAGGTTCTTTTTCTTGGCTAAACTTTGGTTTCTCAAGGTACGTCAGATCACATCTGATATATAGAGATTTTCTTTTACAGTAAATATTTAAGATTTAAAAAAAAAAAAAAAAAAACTCTTTGGCTGTTTGTTTGCTTGGCGGCTGGCGCCAAGTAAGGGATTTTATTTTATTT
>JAOANK020000081.1:229255-250871 GCA_026257165.2 Telfairia occidentalis
CTTAATCACCTCCCAAACCTCCTTACTCCATTTCTCCACCTCTATAAAGATCCTACTATTCCTCTCAAGCCAAGTACCCCGCAGCACAACAACAAGCCTACCACAGTTTCCATGGGAGGGAGAGTTCATAAGCGTCTCCTCGATCATCAAGCCACAATCTCAAACACGAGCCAAGCATAATCCAAGCTGATGGAATTGTGAATTATCCAAAAAGCACCAAAACAGCATCACCAAGTCACCAGAGCCCACAGACATTAACCATTGTCAATCATATCTAGCAATACTCAATATTTCTATACCTAGTCTTGACCAATGGTGACCAGAGCTCTTGTGAAATATGTTTCTATACCTAGTCCAACCTCTTGATCGGCTAATCTCCACAGCTTTCTTTTTCACCCACCTCCACTCCTCAACATCTTCTCCAAATTCTAGGCAAATTGATGCAAGTAATTTGTTTTCGCTCTTGGAAGGTACTAGGTTTAGACGGCAAGCTAAGATTTTTCGGATCAATTCAGTCAAAGATTTGATTTGAGGCTTATGACGAGAGAGAAATCTCAAAATTTTCGATGGAAAAAACTTTTCGTGACAAGAAAGATTAAATTTCATCGAACTTTCAACAGCTTCTTGGTGCTTTCTTTCCAAATATTTTAGCAATTTTTCTTCTTTTGAAATTTATGCTTGCTAGAACTCTTTCCTTCGTAAATTATGTTTGAGTTGTAGTAGAATGTAGCTCAGATACTTTAGGGACATGGCGACTCCCATATGAGGTAAGATCCTCCTAAAAATTTTCTTCCTCCCCTCTTCATTTTCCCCTCCCTTTATTTATAACAAAACTCACAACAAACAAAATTTACCCCACAGCCTAACAAACCTACCAGCGACCTAGCACCAGAAGTAATAAACTAACTCATTGTACAACTACTTGGGTACAGGGTATCTAACAGGAAAATGTTAAGACACTGGTGGGATAAGCAATGCCTTCTTCCTTACTAGAAAATATTTCTTGCCTTCAATACATGAGTGCAATTTATTTAACAATTACTATCTTAGTCTTTTAAAATGATGATTTTTTTAACTTCTGATCAGAGACATCTTTGAAAAACCTAGATCAATGAATTACAAAATGTGCATGCAATACACATACACCTACATACATACACATAATACATAATATAACTAATAGAAGAATTGAAACTTTTAATGAATTTAAATGTCCAGGAAAATCATGGATTGAAATTGAGTGTTGGTCACAAACCCCAGCCTTAGACACTCTTAGCTCCACATCATGATTGTAAATTTCATACACGTATTGCCCACGTTCAACACCTTCCTTTCCTTCTGCTTTCAAGCGTTGTAGGCAAAGCCACATGTGAAGGACAAGCAGAGAAAATGTTGTTTTAAATGTTCTCTCCAAATTGAACACTGCACATTGAGAAGAACAAGAATACCACATAAACTTGAAGCTATTTGCAAGCTGTGAACGGAAAAATAGTCACAAGTATGCTAATGACTTGAATTTAGGAACACAATAACGTAATACAGTAACTAATTGTAGCTCCATCTGACATACATAAGAGTTTAAACTTTAGATAGCGTCCTGTATAAGAAAAAACAACTCTGACCTAGGCACCCAGCTTGGGATACTATTTCTAGGAAGAAACTAGAAAGCTTCTCCATAGCACAAAAACTCAAAATAGCAAAAGGACAATTTTTGACAAATTTTATTATTGTATTGATTTGGTAGAATATAAGGGGTTAGCACAGTTGTTCTACATTAAAAACAAAGAGAGTGCCTTGGGCTATACATAACCATCCAAATCAGGTAAATAATTAGATGAATGACAAGCATATAGAGAGAGAATTACCATCATATATGGCAGGCTTGTCAACTTGCAAAACAATTCGTCGGTATATTACATTTGCCCCTCGAATATGCTTGCTTTGTTTACTATAAAACATCATCATCCTGAGAAAAAGTCGCTTAACGCCCTCATAATGTGGTTCGTCCATTCTCAATGGTGAATCCATGGCCAAAGCTAGAGAACAAGGCTTGGACAACAACAATTTATCCAAATGCACCTGTTTAAAATCAGTTGTTTCATTTTCAGTCGCAGGTAAACCAAACTGGATCAACCAGCCATGCAAGTTAAGCATCTAAATCCACAATAAACTCCATTGCAGAATTATATGTTTTCACTTTGCAGCAAATTAATATCATATGTGAAGAAACCACAACAATAGCTGACAATAAGCTTCAGCCTGTTTATGCCGATTGGACAAATACGAGGATTCAAGTAATAGATAGCCTTTAAAGGATGGAAGAGAATATATTAGATTTGCAAAAACAAGCAAACCATTAGAATTATTTAAACGAGACTAACAAATAAATGAACATAAATGAACATATACCTCTTACTATTGTATTGTTCTCGAATAAATAGAAATGGTATAAGATACATGTTTAAAGGATCCCGTATGTTAATTAAAGAACAATCAAGTTGAAGTCTGCACATTAAACCACCAGACATTGCCATCCTTCACAGAGTAAGAAAAAGATTGGTTTGCCAAAACCAAAATTAAAAAAAAAAACTATCAACGGAAAAAAAAACACACTGATTTCATGGTGAAATTAAAAGGAAAACAGCAGCTTCTTCAACCAACAAAACTAGCTTAAATTTCCCTAATAATGATTAAATCGTCATCCAATATAGAAACTAATGGTAACCCACAAATTCGATTGATGAAAAATAAACATTCAGAACTCTTACGGAGCTTAAAATTAGTGACAGAAATACATACCACATGGCCACCGGGTTTTTCCAGATGACCGATATTGGGTGCCACAGCTGCAGCGACTTTCGCGTAACTTCGATGACGACAAACATGGAGATTTTGAGTGAATTTCAAGTTGCTTTCGGCTCCAATCTTCGAAAGATGGCGGGTGACTCTGCTCCATTTCGCCAACATTGCTGCCTGCGACCAGAGTTATTCGATTTTCGGGTTCGGAAATTGGACTAAATGTCATTATTTTTAAATCTATGATTTTTAAGTTTACCTCTTTGATTTTTATTTTTTCTTTTGGCCATTTATGTTTTCTTTACGATGTTACATAACAATTACAAAAATTGTAATTTACTTGTGTAGTTTTTTCGTAGGTCATTAATATTTTTTTTTAATTCTATACGTCATGAATTTCAACTTTCACTCTCGAATTTGACCAAAAAAAAATGTTATACAAATGAGAAAATAGTCTACTATATAGGATGAAACTACTTAAATTATATTAAAGTTGACATTAATTTTTAGTCTAAATTTATATACAAAATCATTTTAGTTAGTTTATATATATTAAGTTAGATTGTAAATTCAATATGACTATAGGTAAAAACAATTTAGTTATGTGCCTAAATTTTACATAATATATGTCATCAACCCCAATAATAAAATGCACAAGGTATAGACACAACACTCACAAGTTTTTTTGTTTTTTTTTTTATTTCAATAACATATGGAGGTGAGAGGATTCGAATCTACGATATTTTGACACAATACTTGTAAGTTATTTATCATATTGTGTACAACTATACATTCAATTAAAATTTTGTAAATGAACATGTCAAATCAACATTTTGTTAATTGTACCACGACACTGCATTATATTAGCTAATATTATAGCTTCATGGTTAAAATATTAGTAACTTGTAGTACTATATTTAATATTAATAGATGTTATGGACAAACTTCACAGAGTTTATAGGGTAAATAGAAATATTCATACCGAAATTACAAATTAACATAAAAATAAATCAAAACAATTATTATACACCAAAAGTTCGCACCAATAATAATAAATTGGCGGGAAGATCGTAGCTTTCACTCACAGTCAGAACTCGGAAGCTCCAAGACGGAATCCTCAAACCCTCTGCAACATTCAGTCTGAGGCTTACTCAAACCGCTACTTTCATTCCAATCCAGAAGGACAAACACAATCGCCGACGTTCATCAAAACGTCCGGTCACCGGAATGACCCGAGACGGCATACAATTTGACGCGGCCAAACGATCGTATCGGAATGCCAAGGCCGAGGGGAACCGGCACGAGGAGGCTAGATGGGCCAATGTAATCGGCAATATCTTGAAGAACAGAGGAGAGTACGTGAAAGCCCTCAAGTGGTTTCGCATTGATTACGATGTGTCGGTTAAGTACTTACCTCAGAAGCAGATGCTGGCAACGTGTCAGTCCCTCGGCGAGGTCTATCTCAGGCTTGAACACTTCAAAGATGCCCTAATTTATCAGGTAAGACTTTGGTTTTGGATCTGTGTACGTGCTGATGAATTTTGAGTTGTAAATTAGATTTGGTTTGAAAAAAAATACGATTATAAAATGGAATTGTGATGGAAACATGTGAACTCTCTTGTTGAAAGGATTTCACGTTGGTCATCCTTTTTGGGTTGTTGTTGATGTGCCACAGCTGTTACTACGACATTTAGTCTCCGGGGTACTATGTAAAGTGGGAAAGAGGCAATATTTTTTAAGTTTCCGTTGCCAAATTGCTAATATGCGGAAAGGCTATTGGACGTGGATGCGATTTGCTAGCTTTATTTCTATCGCAGGCATTTGTTCTCCATAGGCTTGAAAGGGACAGTTTAAGATCAAATTCTTGTTTGGATCCTGTAAAAATGTATAGAGAAAGGAATTTGAAAATATCTAAATGATATAGTTCGGTTTCTGTTTTAGTTCTTGAAATTTTTATCTCCTAGTATTTTGGTGATTGTACAGGGCTCAGCTGACTTATGCTCAAATTAAGTGATTTAGAAGTCCTGTTGAATCTTTAGTAAACCGATAATTCTTTTACTTTCCAGCGTTCTGTTAGTCGAGCATTTTAAATTAAAAAAATACTGCCAGTTGAATCTCCTGTACTCTTAGTTCCTTCTTCTTCTTTTTTGTATTGTTTTTCATGGAATACAAACCAAAGTAAGTGCTATTATTAATCTCAATAACGTATCTTGCTGGCAAGGAGAAATTTATGTTTCTCATTTTATATTCAAAATTTTATTGTTCATTACGGTTTTTCCATATTTAATTGCAGAAGAAACATTTAGAGCTAGCCAAACATGCTAATGACCTCGTGGAACAGCAAAGAGCTAACACTCAACTGGGTCGTACTTACCATGAACTATTTTTGAGATCTGATGATGACCATTTTTCTGTTCGAAATGCCAAAAAGTATTTCAAGGCTGCCATGGAACTTGCAAAGTTTCTGAAAGATCACCCGCCAAAAAGTGGATGTTCTTTCCTCAAGGAATATATTGATGCTCATAATAATTTGGGAATGCTTGAAATGGATCTTGATAACTTGGAAGAGGCCAAAAAGATTTTAACCAAAGCACTAGAGATCTGTGAGGAAGAAGAGGTGAATGAGGATGATGATGGTCGTAGCAGGCTCCATCACAACCTTGGAAGTGTTTACATGGAGCTAAGAATGTGGGATCAAGCTAAGAAGCATGTTGAGAAGGACATAATAATCTGTAAGAACATCGGGCATTGCCAAGGAGAGTCTAAAGGATACATTAACCTTGGTGAATTGCATTACAGGGTTCAAAAGTATGATGAAGCAATTCATTGCTATCGGAAGGCTCTTCATTTAGCAAAATCAATGGAAGATGAGGATGCTTTGGCAAGGCAAATTGATCAGAATATTGATACTGTTAAAGAAGCCATGCAAGTGATGGTTCAACTAAGAAAAGAAGAGCAGAATCTTAAGAAGTTAATGAGAGAAATGGCCACTGCTAGAGGCACACCTTGTGAGCGCAAATGTCTACTGCAGCAAAATGCTTCACTTGATTGCTTAATTGAAAAATCAAGTATGATTTTTGCATGGATGCAGGTGAAAGCAATAGTTTTCTAATGTCATCTTATGTTGCACTAAACTTTTTAGTGAGAAAGTTTCTTCTTTGCAGCACCCTAGGTCAATGTGAATTTTTTAAAGCAAGTTTCTTTCAAATAAGGGGGCAAATTATCTCTCTTTCAGAAGTTTCATGCATTTTCTATTCTTTATTTTGTCTGACTTGCAGTAAGCTTCTATGCTTAAGTTTGTAAATATAAGTGTGTATTTGATACTTCTAAATAAGGAGTGACATTCTCTTTTTTCATTGAAGTTGCATATGCATATTATACTCGAGATTTTGCTGACTTAAAAAAGCTTCTGAACGTAAGCGTGTACATGTTAGTGTATTTCTTGTTCTATTATGTAGGATATTGCAAAATCTTTACTCTCTCCGAAGGTAATACACATACCTTACAGCACACCCTGTGGTTGTTTTTCATAGACTTGAACCAAACTAAAGTGACAAAATTTCTTTAGGTTTGATTGTAGTTCCCAACTTAGGTATTACATACGACAGTGCTTATTCCATGATTGCATTTTAGAGTATGTGGAAATTTTAGTTCGTTTTGTGTCCATTTAATTTGTTTCGGTGTGGCTTTTCTATTCTATTTGTTTGAAAATGTTTTAGACATTTGTAAATGGGCTGACTGTATAGTTTTGTTTGGGGCAAGAATAATTTGACACTTTGGTTTTGTTTATGTTTTAATTTTAATTTTATACGGTAGACAGCTTCTAATTGGAGTGCTCAATCTACACAAGTTCATATTTTTTGTCTTGCTCGAGTTCATTCTTGTAACTATAGCAGCTCTTTGATCAATCTCAGTTGGAGCTGTCTCATGTAGCTTTTGCTGGTTGGGGTATTCTATTCCCTCGGTTCTTGGCTTCAATTTTTTCTGCCTACAAAGCCCTTTCTTTTCTTATAAATCCTTTTAGTATTCCTCCATATATGAATTTTACTTGCATGTCTTTGATGAATCTAGGAGGCTTCTTGTCCATATGAGTTTAAGTTGGAATTATGTGCTATAGTTGTGGCATAAAGATTTTCCTTTCTGATATCATTGTTGTTTATCATACTTTTACTGTGTTTTAGCATCTTGAATTTGCAAAAAGGAAGAAAAGAGTAGCAAGTGAACTTTGCGACAAGGAAAAGCTGAGTGATTCTTATCTGGCTATTGGTGAATCATATCAAAAATTAAGAATATTCAAAAAATCCATTAAATGGTATGTGAAGAGCTGGGAAGTATACAAGTCTATTGGGAATTTAGAGGTAATCTTGGTTCTATATGTTTTTATATGGAATATTTTCATAGCCTTTTTTCCTTTCTTCATAGTTGCAGTTTGCTCCCTCAATTATTTGAAAGAACTGTGAAAAATGAACTCTATATGTTATATATATATATACACACGCACGCACTTGAAGTCCGTGTTTTAACTGATGTCAGGAGTCAGGATTCTGTGAGTTGAAATTTTTCATACGTAGTGATAGTGCTATTTTGGTTTGTTGCTATGCTCTTACCATTTTTTATATTGATTTTAGGGACAAGCACTGGCAAAGATTAATATTGGTGATGTTTTTGACTGTGATGGTAAGTGGACAGAAGCACTAGATGCATTTGAGGAGAGTTACAGGTATTCAACTGCATTCTTTAGGATTTCCTGCGTTTTCATATAATTCTACATCGGAGAGCATGAGAGTTGAATGCACTCTCCCTTGATAGAGCTTTGCACTGGTCAACCATAAAATAATCTAAATTGTGAAATTCATTTTCATAAGGCTTTACCTGTGACTGTTCTGCAGTTTTTGAGTTTAAAATGCTAAAAAGTAAGAAGTTGATGCAAATCTTGTTTAATTGTTCCTCCAATTATAGAGGAATTATTTCCCAGAATTTAAGGCGTGTGCTTTTGTGGGACCATGTAAACACCAATTTACTAACACTCTTATCAATTCATACATGATGCATCCTGAAAAATTCTTGATTAGTTTCATTTTGATGAATTCGGTTTGCACCTTACTATCATTGATAAAAACCTTCGGGCCTTTATTTCTTGGGGTCCTTGTTCTGAGCCACACCTAGCTTTACTTCTGAAGTCAAGTCATAAAATTGATTAGTGTTCGTGTTAGGCTACTTTGTAAAGCTATACTCCCGATAATCATAGTTGATCAATATAATTAAGAAGAGATGTCCTGAACTTGTGTGCGTAATTTATGCAATTCTTTTTCCCATCGTTTTATCCTTTCATGGGGTTTTAATTTGAAAATTGATGTCGTAATGGATGCCTTTACATTTCAATAACTTGTAAGTTACCATTAGCTTGCTTCGTTTTTCATTACTATTAAACTTGTACTTACATCAAAAGATGTTGAGAGCAAAAAATATTGTTCTCACAATCAATGATTCAAGAACTTTGATTACACCGAGAGCACATCTTTTATGTCCTTGCATTTGAGAGATAGTTTGATGCTTATTTGGTTTACTATATCAGGATTGCTCTTGAAGCTAACCTTCCTTCCGTCCAGCTTTCAGCACTGGAGAATATGCATTATAGCCACATGATACGATTTGATAACGTAGAAGAAGCTAGGTAATTACTGTATGTGAAGTGGCTACATTATCATTTTATATTTTATGGGCCATTTGATTTAGTGATTACAAAAGAGTTTTGGATGTTATAGAGCTCGATCATTTCTTTATGGAAAAATTCTATTTTGCAGGCGTTTACAATCTCAAATTGACCAATTGAAGGAGATAAAGAAAAGTGGTAACGAAATTAAATATGTAGGAGAGGATTGCTGCTCTGAAACTGATACAGAAGCAAACGAAGCTATGTCAGATAGTGCATCTGATGATTGCTGCTTGTCAGAAACTCGAAAATCTTGTAACAGTGGATTTAATTCTTCAAAATCTTTAGCTGATATAGAAAAGTCAAATAATGTAGATACTTTGACTTTACCCGTCAAGCGGCACAAAAGGTCGCCTAAAATTAAATCAATCGACATGGATAAATGCAATGCTTCTTCTAAGCCTTCTGAAATTTCACCTAAAAGTTTGTCTAAATCAGCTGGTAGCCAACAAACACCTGTTGGTCGTAAACGTGTTCGTGTGATTCTTTCTGATGATGAAGGTGAGAATGAGGTGATGTATTTCTCAAAATCGAGGCCTCAGTTATGCCAGGGAGAGAATTCTGCAACTTCTGATGACAGTTAGTTTTTACTCCTTGACTTGTTTGAGCTGAAGACTTTCATGACCATTTACTGAGTGTTGGCTGTGTTTGTCGCTTGATTTCAGACAAGAATAAACAATACTCGGGAAATCTTGCAGCTGAAATTAAGGTATATCTTGAACCAGTTCTTGGCGAATTGTCATGCTTGTGTTTCAATAGTTTTTGGTCATGTTTACATTTGGTTGGTAGGAGGGTTCAGCAATAGCCACCAAACATTCAATCAGGTCCTGTGAAGACATTGAAGAAAGCACTGGTTCATATAAACACAAGAGTCGGATAATCGCTACTCAAAATGATAAAGTTTCTGGAATCCGAAATGCTGATGAAATATTTCCTTCTGATTCTGCTGCTAGTGGTTCAAAATTTGAAGTTGACATCTCTGAAAATCTGTTGCATAAATATAATGCTACCAAGTCAAATCCTTCTGAGCATGGTGTGAGTGTTCTTTGAAACGCCACAGCTTGAGAGATTTCTCGTGTCAATTGCTTACACTTATGCCACAACTATATTCACTTATTGGTTACTGTTTTCATAAGCTTCTGACCTGAGATATGTTCTGACTGCAGCAATGTGTTACATTCAAAATTGATAATGAGCTGATAGAGGTTGCCTTATTTGGAGATAAGCTGAGCATTGAATCTGCAAAGGAAGAACTAGCATGCATGTACTATCTGCAACTTCCCTTTGAAAAGAGATCAGAGGGTATTTACTAGATGCTTATATTTTTTCTGCTCAAATACCTTTAACTAATTATGGGTACATAAGATGATAATCTAGCTAGATATATGAAATATTTAAAATTAAAGGACTAAATAATATTGATCTATGAAATCATGTCTTGTAACATGTTCGGGTGCTCCAAGTGTAGACACTAACTTGAGACTCCTCCATGTGAGTTTAGGTTGGTTTCAAATCTTTTACTGCTAGTTTTTCCCAGATTACCTCTTCACGTGGACTGTCATGAGCGTCTAGCTTAGGATTGGGCTTTTTAGGTAGGCTTGGCTTAGCCATTATTTTCCTTAAGAATGTCTCTCATTCCAAGGTGGCGATAGGTCTTTAAGTGGTATATTAACTATTGCAAGCATGTCTTAGATGAAGTTGAGGATGTGTTCAATATTTGATGAACGCTCTTTCCTAGAATGTTGAAGGGTTGGGAGTATGAATAAAAAGTGGATGGTTAATGGTTTGTTAGTTCCGGTTAGTACGAACATTGTTGTTCATAAAACTAAATGGCAAAGTGCCTTATGGGTTTGGTTAAAAGTTTATAAACAAGACATGGTATCAAATGAGGAGTGTTACTGTGTTAGAAACCCTATGTTCTTCTTGGGGTATGTTTACTCTATCTCTGAAGTTACCTTGGGGGTAAATTTTTCTAAGAGCAGTGTACCAAAAATTACTAGCACTAGTGATGATAATAGAGTTCTTGGCCAGTCTTTTTAGGTGTCGACTGTCGTTCATATTGTAGGCCGGTGAAGCATTTGATCTTCCTATTGAAGGGAATTCAAAGATCCTATATTTTGGAACGTTTTGGCGGGAAAAAGTGATAAAAAATTGCTAAACCTTTTCTTAGGGGATGGATTGGTTCTTGTCTAATTAGTTCAGTAATACTTTTATTCTTTATCTATTATGTGCTCTTTAAACTTTCCTCCATTTCTTTTGAGGAAATTTGTTTGATAAAGAACTGAGTTTTATTGAGAAAAATGAAAGAATGCAGCAAGGCAATATAAAAAAGGAAAGCCCAGGACAAAAGGAACAAGAAAACAAAAGGTTAGCTGACTACACAATTACGAGAAAGGGTTTCGGTTCAAAAGAAAAAGAGAGAAAAGAATAATCCCTAAATTTTTAGTAAAAAAGACCGAAAGGGAGACTTTGAACCTAGCCAAGGCCCAGACCTCCTCCATGAACTCTCCACATCTCTGTCCTTATTTCTCTCAAGCCAAATGTTCTACAAGACCACAAAGAAAGTTGTACAGTAGAGGAATATCCTCTATCTTAAAAGGGTCGATGGTAGAAGACCTCCTCCACAATAGCCCTGCATGATTTGGAGGCTGGAGGTTAATTTGAAGAAACATCCATGGAGGTTGATTTGAGCTTCTAGTCGAGTAAAATGTCAATGTGGAGAAATATCAAAGAAAATCAAAGTAGCATAATCAATTTTGTTTTCAACTATTTTATTTTTAAACACTTGATTTTCATTGATTTGTGTGTTACCTTGGGCTAAACGATTCCTAATAGTTTGCTCTTCAATGCCTTGTAGGTCTGTTGCCTGTGATTCAACATATAAGTAGTGATGGGAGAATTCTGGAGTCCCTGGAATTTGTAAAAACGTATGACCATGAGAGAAACCTTTTGTTTGAAGCTATCATCAATGGTATGTTTCATTAGAACTTCATTTTCATGATTTTGTTTTTTTGGTATATGATAATATTATGATGTGTATGGTGCATGGTCTCATCCGATATTGTCCATCAATATGCCATGCCACATCATGGATACAAGGAAAGAATGCTTTTCGTTCTTGTTTCATCAACTGAGATCGTGTTAGAATTTTGGGAGTTTTCCAGTGGTTCTATATCAGAAACTAGGTTTCTGTCTCAGCTTTTAGTTGAGTGAAATGTCAATGTTAACGCTATTGATTGAATTAAAACCTTTGTCACCTGTTTTTGGTATTTTTCTGAGTTGTTTATCAATCTTTTGGGTAACCATAGACTATACACTATAGTTCTGTATATCACACGATTACTTCCAAGAGGAGCATTATCAGTCTCAAAGTTCTCCATATATATACATCAAGTGCTATTATTACTTTCTTGTTTTTTCTTGATTCTCTAACGAAAACACTGTCGACTAAATAATAATAACTTACCTTTGCAAAAAGAGAAAAATAATAATATAGCTCGTTGGTGTTGTTGTTATTGTTGAACACAAGGGCTATTTGCTTATAGCACCAAATTTATGAAAATTTATACCTTGACAGGATGGGTTTTAAAACCCTTGATAAAACTTTATATTGATTACTGCAAGGAGTTATCTGAGACACCTAACATGAAGTTGCTGAAGAAACTGTACAATCTGGAGGTATGTCATAGGTGTTTAGCTTATCTAATTCTACCCTCATTCTGAATGGGACAAGCTGTTGCTAGAAATGATTGCAATGTTTATATTCTAGCTCTATTATAATGATTCGATTGGCATTTATCTTGTGTATTCTAGGCTTCAGATGATGAGATTGCAGTGTCTGGTTGTGATCTGCAAGACTTATCTATAAGTCCATTGTTGAATGCGCTGCACACCCAGAGAACTTTTGCCATCTTAGACCTTTCTCACAATTTCTTAGGTAAGTTTTTTTTTGTTTCAAAGTAATGTTCCTAGAGTATTGGTAGCTCTTTTAGTATTTTAAAAGGAAATGATTGTTTCTGGAGTAGAGTATTAGAGATCAATTCACATACCTTGAAGAAGTTAAAGTTTTCTTGCATCTTTTAGATTCAAAGGTATAAGGAGCCTGTTCGGTTCATATTTTTTATTACTTCGGTACATAAGAACCAACTGCAGTAGAACATTAAAATCTCCAAGAAAGTATTGCGCATGAAAGCTTGACCGTTCTATACAAAATCTGAACTGAACAGGACTCGTAAACTATACTAGTAGTATTACGTATAGTTGTACTGAATGCTTTCCTATAATTCCTATGCTTCAGGAAATGGAACGATGGAGAAAATTCAGCAGGTCTTCAAGCAGTCGAGCCAAGCACATGACTTAACTTTAGATTTACACTGCAATCGCTTTGGTCCAACTGCTTTATTCCAGGTTTCAAATAACCTTCTAAACATCTAAATTTAAGTTTTTTTTTTTTTACTCTTCATGCAAAACGTTCCATCTAGGAGGACTACTAAAACTCTTTCATGAAGGAATATTTTTGTTTTCTAAGAAACATTTGAACATGGATTGCAGACTTGTTTTGTATTGTTTGCAAAAGAGGGAGTCATAAAGTAGATATTTGGTATTGTCTATATGATGTGCAGCAAGATTATTCCCGCATTGTGGATCTGATTGTACTTCAACTAGTGACGAATGATATTACCACAAATAACTGAATTATTGAGTTAATTTGTAGTAATTTATGTGGTGGCATTTGAACCAGAAGCTGGTTTTGGCTTTGGAAGTTTGTTTGCTATACCTCTCATCTTTGTTGCGTTTAAACTCAAGGATGAGTATTTTTCAGGAGGGTGGAAAACAGATGTAATGAATTAGTAGTTATTGGTTTTAGTGTAATTGTTTTAGTTTTTTGTACTAGATATGATTTGAAACAATTTTGATTGTGAATAAAGATTTCCTTTGTGAGTTCTTTGAGAGAGCTTAGGTGCCATCAGGTTCTTTTGCTATTATTTGGAATAATCAATTAGAAAGAAAGAAAAGAGTTTTTGTGGGCGTAGAAGGGCCTTGAAAGGAGGTTTGGAGTGTGGTTCACTTCAGTGCCTCCTTTTGGGTTTTTGGTCAAGGTCTTAATTGTAAGTGCTTCTTGGGGGTTTCTTTAGTGTTGATTCTCAAATTCTTTTTACCTCACGCTTGTTTGTCTTGGCCTGTGTTTTTGTGTAGCTCTGTTGTCTGTGCCACATATTTTTTTTCGTTCTTCTCACTGAAAGTTGTTTTGTATAAAAAAATAAATTGTCTTTTTTTACTAATACTCCAAATATTCAGATTTGTCAATGCCCTATTCTGTTCGCTCGATTGGAAGTGCTTAATTTATCTGGAAATCGTCTTACCGATGCTTGTGGATCATACCTTTCAACCATCTTAAAAAATTGTAAAGGTAACACTTTGCAGATTTAAAAGGGATTTTATTATTAATTAGTTCATTTTAGCCATATATGAAATTTGAGTGGTGTGTCTATGTGTTCTTTATTCCGTTTCTCTCTTAGTATTTCAACATACCGGTGCATCTTGATTTCAGATTTATTAAATTTGAGGTTTTGATAACATGCACTGAGGTTTTAGTTGAATGCCATTATGTCAATGTCCTCATACTTTGATTTGCTTTTCAGATATAGCTTTATTCTTTTTAATGGTTTCTTTTTATTTTCCTAGGCCTTTGGAGCTTGAACATTGAACGATGTTCTATCACATCTAGAACAGTTCAGAAGGTTACTGATGCGTTGGAGGTTGGAGCTGCCCTCGAAAAGCTTTATATAGGTTTCTTTTTTTTTTGGATGAATCAAAAACCCATCGGAAATCCTGATATATTCCTCTTTGCGTTTAGTGACTTAAGTTTTTCGAACATTATTTGACAGGTTACAACAACTCAATCTCCGGAAATGCCCTGAGTAGTTTATTTGTTAAGCTCGCAGCACTGAATAGGTTGGATGAACAGATTTATGGTTCTGCATTTTTTTGCAGAGTTTTTAAAGTTCAAAACTTCAAGAGAAAATTTACCTGAAAAACTTGCTCTTTTTGTAGGTTTATAAGTCTTAGTTTAAGTGGATTGAAGTTGAGCAAGCTTGTTATTGAAGGCCTTTTTCAGCTTGTTAAAGCCTCAGGGTTATCTGGATTAATGCTTGAGGGCACTGATGTTGGAGATGTGGGTGAATTAATATGACGCATTCCTTTATTTTTTCCTCTTTTTATTATTGACCTTTCTATCCATTAGCAAGCATTATTCTTCCGTTTGGTGATGAGGCATTTATAATCTCCACAGGATGCTGCATTAGAGATAACTGAGATATTTAACGGGAGTGAAGAGTTTGTGAAACTTAACTTAGCGTATTGTGGACTGACATCCAAATACCTTATTAAGTTTGGTGGTTGTATTTCTCTTATTCAGCGCATTCATGAGCTGAACCTTGCTGGGAATACCATCATGCAAGAGGTTTGTTACAACAAACACCTAATTATCTACTCATCTCATAATTGCCATGTCAATTGGTATTTGTTATCTTGGTCATTTTAACTTCTTATCATGTTATTTTGTTGGATTACCCACTGAGTACACTTTTACCTAATTCACGAGGAGGGCTAAAATGGGAAGTCCGAATAGTTGAGTTAGGGAAATGTGCTTGATATGAAGGAAGTGAGGTATGGCTAGGAGTTTTGAAGTCGCCTGTAGGAGAGATAGCCCCCTTGAAAAGACTATCTACTCTCGACTTGGGAGTGAGATTGTACTGAGATTGCACTAGTCCATAAGAAGATAGTTATTTTGGATTGTGTTCTTAATTAGATACGTATCTGACATTTTGGACCTGGTAAGATGGAACTTAATCTTCTAAATAATGAAGCAAATATGATGAAGTCGAGTAATGGACTTCATTTTGATTATGTTCTGTCATGGAATCTGTGCATGGATATTATTTACTCATATTCTATTTACTGTGACGTTGTTATGTTTGGAACTCTATCCTGATTCCTGACCGATGCATTTGGCATTCAAAGTCCTGATTTATTCAGTGTGACTGCAGGGTTATAATGCAGTATCATCACTAATAGCTAACCCTCAATGTGGCGTTAAAGTTTTGGTTCTTAACAAGTGTCAGCTTGGCCTAGCTGGAGTTGTTCAAATCATTCAGGCCGTAGCAGGTTGTAACATTAAACAGAGATTTTATACAAAACCCAAAACGGCCTATTTTTTTGTTATTAATATTGATTTCTGTAGCAGGTAATCACTGTCTTGAAGAACTCAATCTTGCTGATAACGTTGATCTTGATAGACATGCCCTCCCGTGTAAAATAACAGACAAAGATAGTAAAGAACAAGTACAACCATGCCATGATATTTCTAAACCTGATGGCCTAACATGTTCAATCAAGGAGTTGGACCCTGCTCAACGGAATTTGGAGGAGGTAAACATTGAATCCAATCAGCTTGAAGTTGCTGATAGTGAAGAACTAATTAGAGAAGGTACAGCATCTGGGGTTGATGATAGTTGTGCAAGTTCATGTGAAAGGAAATCTCTATCTCTTAATAGCCAGTATATCTTAACACTTTCAACTGCCATTGGGATGGCAAAGACGTTGCAATTACTGGATCTTAGCAATAATGGTTTTTCCGCCCAAGAGACTGAAACATTGTTTCGTGCATGGTCAAGTTCAAGACCTGGCTTGGCCCAAAGGCATATTAAGGACAACATAGTTCATCTATTTGTAAAGGGCACGAAGTGTTGTGTGAGACCCTGCTGCAAGAAAGATTAATGTAATGCTTCTGAGATCTGTTCTATCTGATTCTTTCTGTGAATATTGTGCGGCAATATGGCGAGGACAGAAAAGGTCAGTGCCAATACGTCAAATTGCTACTTCATCGTTCAAATAACTATCATCTGCCATGCACAAATTATTTGCTTGTATCTGTTTAACATCGTGTATTAGAGGTGAAATCTGTATATAACGACGAACTTTAATTGCAATAATTTGGACTAACAGTTGTGGTATTGTATCACATTTCAAGTTTCTTGATTAATAGGTAAGGCATTTCTATCTCTAAAAGGTTGTAAGTTCAAACATCACTCGTATATTTATGATGTAATATTCTCAAAAAAAGAAACGTTAGGTTTTGTCAACTTTTCAACGTATTCTTTAACCAATCGTCGTGTGTCCATTTGTGTTTAGAAGTATACACTTTTATGCTAGTTAAGGTGATGGTTTGATTTTATTCAACTGCATAGCTGCCTTGCAACATGTGATTTAACTAAACATTTTTTTCTTTAGGCAGGCTAAAATTACTTTGATGAATGCAAGTCACGGGTGGACTACTTTTTTAGTTCCTATATTTTGATTATTATAATATTTTAATTTGTGATACTTCAATTTAATAATATAATTTTTAAGTTCTTGACACTAAAAGTAGTAAATAATCTAGAAATTGCTTTCTCAATTGATGCCTATAGAGAAATTGAGTATTAGAAACTAGAGACAAAATCAACTCACCAAAGATACTTTTTTTTTTTTTTTTGAGTACCACCAAAGATACTTCTTAATTGTACGGGTTTGTTATACTTTTTTAAGGTACATGATGGAATCATTATTTTTTTGAAAAAAAAATGTACAATAACCAAAAGGATATGGGGAGCAAATGTACAACTAAAATATGTTTTGACCTTTTATTATTCGTAATATCACATGCACATAGTAGAAATAGGTTTATTTCTTCTTTTTTTTTTTATTGACTTTGGAGGTCAATGTAATATTGATAAAAACATTAAATATGTCTAATCAATCTCATGATGAATAGTTGAAAGAAAGGTAAGTTTGTTTATGAATTTTAAAGTGGATTTAAGCTGCAATGGTTGTGTAATCCATTCAAATCAATGTATATATATATATATATATATATAATTTTCATTTGGAGGGTATAATATAATAATGTAATAATGGGAAAGGGTAGAGTTGTTGGCATGCTTCTCAACAAATTGCAGTGGAATTCCTTTTGCTCATTTAATTCAATTGATGTCCCTTCTCCAGGAACCTCCTACCCCAAACTTTTGCTTACTTTAACATTTTATAAATTGCCTTTATATCTTTTAGTTTCGTGTGGTAAATGATTTTTCCCTCCACATTCCTTAGGCACGTGTAATCAATATCACTTAATTTTTGGATTTTCTTTCTTTTTTTTTTGTCTAAACAAAATGCATGTACAATGGATCCCCCTACTGTGAATATCTTCTCATATATATATATTTTTTATATTATATATTCATTAAAAAAATTTAATTTCATCTATATATTTTTGTTAATTTTCGATTGAGTTTCTATCATTAATAAAGTATGGTAAATTGTAAGGAAAAATTGATATCTGACACTGATGTGAACTTTTGTTTTTTAAAGAGAAAAAAAAAACACTGATGTGGACTGATACAACACTAATTAATATGATGAAGTTTTTTATATTCATTAACTATTTATCTGTCTCCTTGGAGGAAGTGAAGTTTATTTTCTCCAAATTAGGAAGAAATCTCATTTGCACAGAGAGGTGAAAGGACTTTGGAAGAAGATTTTCTTTGTCCTATGCAAAAATGTTGATAGCCAAAGAAAGGATGAAGCGATGGAGAATATGTTGTAAATATTGTCATGAGAAGTAGTGGTAATTAAAATTAAATTTGTAGGCAAAGAGAGAAAAGTTCTAAAATATTACCCAATGAATTAGAAAATACTAATTTAATTGATATGTATCATTTGTTAGCACACGTATATTGTAACGTCTAACGAGAGTTCATACGAATCACACGAGATGATGATAATACGTAGAATGATTAAAAATATAACAAAAAGAAACATTATGGCATAAAAAATGAACCACAATCAATTGACTTGTGCGACTTTTTTGTGTTATTCAAAATCTTTAGTAATCATTCAAAAAATGGTTTGAGAACTTTCTGTTACTGTTAAGCAATGAACACATTTTTTTTTTCCTTTTGGGAGTAAGCTGAAAATTTTGGTTTGTATATATAGTAATGACTACTAATTAAGTAGTGGATTTTGGTGGCCATGATTATCCTCCTTTATATTTCTATGCACCAAAATGAATGAGAATTCATTAATTATTTGATTCCAAAGATCTTGTTGTCTTCAATTAACTCCCACCATCAAAAGATCAATCCAACCCATAATACCTGACTTGATATTCTTTTGTCACATGCTTCTAATTCTATGTTGACATTAGTTTACTTTAGTACTTTCTTGTATTCATGGAGAAGCTGCTTTTACATTATTTTTGTTTTAGAATCGTTTACTTTTACTTTTCTAAACTTACGTTATATCTTTCTACGTTTAAAATGTCAACGAGATATATATATTAAAGTTAAGTTGATGCATTTCTCTTGTTTTTTATCTCAAAAAAATTTAATTGAGGAACAAGTTTTTGTAAAGGCATGTTGAATTGCATGTGTAAAAAATTAATTAAATGATAGTATTTTTTTTTTGGTCAATTTATAAGACATTTTGAATAGAACACTAAAAGAAAATTAATGTAGACTTAGGTTTAAAGCGAATAATATCATATGATATTTGTAGAGATATGAGAAAAGATATATTATCTTAATAAGTACGGTATATTAACGTCATGCCTAGATATAGTTGTGTAGAGATAATAAGTAGAAGTTAGAAACTAATTAATATATTATCCGGCAAACTTAATTCCACACCAAAATGTAGTATTAAACTTCCATGATTACGTTAATAAACATATCTGAATTGATTAAGACATATACTTTCAATTAAAATGTCAAAAATTTAAATTTTTATTTTATCGCATTATTAAATTTGGAAGAAGGAAGAAAAAAAAAACCAGAGCCACAAATTGAAGCATCCAACAATGCCTTTTTTTTTTTTTTTTTGCTTCCTTATTGATTTTTGCTTTAGAATTATCCAACTCCATAATTATTGATTTGACTGTAAAGGATAAATTATTATTGTAAACAAAATATATGGGTTGGTAAAATGAATGTATTCAAAGAACTGACAGCCTATTTATGTTGACCTTTTGCTTAAATGTTACATATAAAAGGGTGGTTTGGTTTTAGTGTATTTTTCTTTGTAGTGATAAAATAATTCAAGCATTCGAGGGGAAAGAATTATGGATTGATTTGACAACAAGGCTTCTACTTTCACCGTCCATTTTTCCTTCAAAGAAATTTCAGCCCTTTAAGATTAATCAAAAGTAGAAATTAAAACCAAGAGATCATAAAAAAAGGAAAAATCTTGGAGTGTGCAGAAATTTTAAGTATCTAATTAGCTTTTTTTTTTCTTTTTTTCTTTTTTTTTTTGGGTCAAGAACTTGATGTGATCCACTTCTTTGATGTTTCTTGTTTTTGAGCTATCAATTTAGTGTTCCTTTTTTTTTTCTTTCTTTTCTTGTCGTTGGGTTTTCATAATGCTTTTCTTTTTAAATTTTTGTATGACAAAGACCTATCTTTCTTTGGTTAGCATTTCTTATCAATAGCTAATTTCCATTCTATGTGCTTTATCTTCCAGCTTGGTGAAAGGGAGAGATGTTGGGAATTTGAAAGTTGGAAGCATCCTAAATTCCCTCTTACAAGGAGCAATAAATAATAATAACAAAACCTAAAAGAATAGAGGTAATTAGAAAAAAAAAAAAAAATTATGCACCAAAGATTTATTTATAAATTGAAAACCTTCGCCGTACCATGAACTACAACGGATCATCTCCATACACACCATGATGCCCAAAGCGATATCTTAAAGAAAACCGAATCTCAATATGTCATGGTCGGAGAAAGAGATATGTATACACATCTCTTTGCCTATGCTCGTGTTCTTAATACGTTTGACTAGTTGAATTATGTTTAGAATACTACATAATTATCTATAATAATTACAAAAAAAGAATAGGAAGCGGTGCAAATCTCTTCTTCATTACAACTTCATGAAGAGACAAAGAGAGAGAGAGTAAAGGAATAATAAGTGAAAGTAGGGTTAAAAAGAGGGGAATAAACTAAGTAATAATGCATTAATCCTTTTGTTTGTACAACTTAATATATGATTATTTCGTTAAACTTTCTCAATCAGCAATAATTAACTTTGGATTGATGAATATATATATATATATATATGTACACAAGCACGCTTAAGAAGTTTGACAAAAGAAAAAGTGGAGAGAAATGGAAGAAGCAATTAATTAATCTTCCCTTTTGTAAAAGTAAATTTGTCTTTAGGTGAAGTGGACGTGTATTCAAATCATTACATTTAATTCTCTCTGTATATTTCAAAATCTTTGTTCTATTATTGTACAAAATTATACACAGTATATAAATAGACATAAATATAATTTCACCCTCATTTGACCTTTTTTCTTTCCCCTCTTAAATTTCAACATGCGCACGAAAGTTCAGAAATTATGGCAATAATTTCTTCCCTTTAATTTCCCCCTTGTGAAAGCATACTATATATTTATACATCCATAAATGACTCGTGTTTTATTAAACTTGATTCAAGTGAATATTATTATTAACATGTGACATGTTTTTAAATGATTAGTCGTTTTCAGTATTTTTATTGTTATATTGTTTTTTTGGAGTAGTCTAAAGAGTTTGTATATTAAAAGGAGGAGATTTTACGATTGATAATTAATTAAGGTTTTTCATCTTCATATATGGGATCGACACAAATATTAATTTCCACACAACACACAACACATCCACCTGAAATTTTGAGAAATATTAATGAAAAGAGCTTAAACCGTTTTGAATCTGTGTTCGTCTCAGTCAGAAAAACAGAAGACAAGTTCATCACGATAAAGAGTTTATAAAGTTGCACTTTCTTTTGTAGCGAGATGTCTTATCTTCAAAAACTTTCTCTAAAGTATGTGAAAGGATATCGTCTAAAATAAATGCCAATCTTTTTGCTTAATTTTAACCACTAAAAAACAACTAAATAAGGGATTATCATTTACCTTTAATCAACAAAAAAATATATATATAGATGAAGTGAGATTTTTTATTTAATATTCTTGATCATCTATATTCTTGATAAAAATTAGTTCAATTTATTTGATTGATAATACATGTT
>JAOANK020000081.1:294370-315786 GCA_026257165.2 Telfairia occidentalis
ATATGAAATATATCAATGGTATATTAAATCAAAGATATGCTTAATATGAAGTATATCAATGATATATTAAATCATATAAATATTTTTACTCGTAATTTACTCATTCAAATAAGCTAAGTCAACGTTTTCACATTCTCATTCTTTTTTTTTTTTATTCAAAAAATTCCTTTTCATTTGTCACTTCTTTTTTCTTATTTAGTTTCTCTTTTATTTTCATCATTGATTTTTTGACAAAAATTTAAAAGTAACTTATAAAAAAATCATTAACTGTAAGCACAATAGAGATTACGGAAAACTATGTAGAAAAAACTTGATTAAAGATTAGCTGTTGAACCATAAATCAATGATATATATGGTCCTAAATATATTACTAATATACTTCTTATTACATATATCAACTTACCAAAAAAACTTCAAGACCACTCACTATTCAATGAAACGTTCAATAAGAGTCTGCTTTCACTGGTTTATTTACAAAATAAATCTTCTCACAACGTAATGAAAGTCAAAATTTGAAGGTTCTAAATAGCTACGATGTGGAAAAGGTATATAGATAGCTCCTACTTACAGGATGAATGGCCATAAAGACATCATCTTCATGTACTTGCTACCATTGAGTTCCAAGTTCCTCCAATCAACGTCCCGACTCTCTCGCCCTTTATGGCTTTCGAGATGTTATCCGGTTTTGTTAGATTAAAAACAACAACTGCAAGAGGAAGCTTGTAATCGTCAGTTCAGCTTATTCTAAGCAATCGACAGCATGCATTGCCGTTGTTGTTATTCAGCTATTTAGAAGAACAGTGATCTATGTACAGACATCCCATACGTACCAGGAATGTTATTTTCCTGGCATAGAGTAATGGCAGTCATGTCCATCACCGAAAGGTCCTTCGAGGTCACCTCCTGGTACGTAAGAGTCTCGAGCAGACGTGCATTTGGGTTTTGCCTTGGGTCATCATCAAAAACCCCGTCGACATTTGTCGCTTTCAGCAGAACTTCAGCATTAACTGGGTAGACAGATTTGAAAGTCAGAGCTACAAAGATAATTTGTTGCCTAACAACAAACAATTTTCAGCAATTAGTTAAAGTAAGAAGTTAAATGATGTGACTCACTTTCTGCACAACGGAGGGCTGCTGCAGTATCTGTAGTGAAAAATGGATTGCCTGTACCAGCTGCAAAGATCACAACCCTTCCTTTTTCTAAGTGCCTGACAGCCCTACGTCGAATATATGGCTCTGCAACCTCGGACATGCGAAATGCCGTCTGTACTCGTGTAGGAATGCCGATACTCTCCATCGTTGCTTGAAGAAATATAGCATTCATGACTGTTGCCAACATTCTGAGACATATAATTAAGATTTTAAACGACTTAAGTAAAAGGTCCACCAGCATGCATACTTAAAACAATCTTAATACTAGAGATTACAAGTCAAATATGTAGTGGTGATTGTTTCTAGGAATGTTGCTCCAAGACTGCATCTTTTCTGTAAGATAGAAAAGTTGAGGATTTTGGAGCAAGGAAAACATGTGTGGTATGTGTTTCTTTTTCATTTCTGTGTGAATAACAAGCAATAATATCCTTCAACGTATTCAACATAATTGAGAATATATTCCTATTCTATTCCATCTTCATTTTGTATGAATTTTCGTGCTGCTTGCAGGTATGTGCAATATCAAAATATGGTAGCAAATGATCTAAAGAAGTCTAGAAATATGTGAAACAAAATTCAACTGCAATTCAAATCAGTAATATCCTCCAGGGGATCAATCTGTGCTACCTACATTGTACAAAAGAAATTACCCGATGTAATCAGCAGATGAACGGTCCAAACCACTACATCCTGCCCACGAGGAACCACGGAAAATGTTCCCTCCACCGACGACTATTGCAACCTGAAGCAAGACGCCATCCATAATGATTGTACATTCAGAATAAGGAATACTCTAAAAAAAGGAGAGGATAGATTTGTCTGTGTTTGTTGACCTGATCTACAAATGTAAGGCATGTGCATGTGAAAAATCAGAATTTCAAAGGCTGTTTACTCAATTCTTTCGAGAGAGGCAAGGAAAAATGTTGGTCAAGTACAAGTCATTCCTATTTCTTCCTTTCAAGTTCTATCAATGGATTTGTATTTCTCCACAACAGTAAACAGGTCATTAGTTCTAACAATACAGTTCCACAATGTTTCCTATAGATAAATTATAATCACTCTAAAGCATTGAGATTCACTTAAACAAATGCATCAAATCAGAAATAAAAAGAACTTGTACACATATAAAGGCCATGCTACCTCAATTCCCAGACGAGTCACAGATGCAACCTCCCTCGCAATTGCCATAGTAACCTGCAATTGAAAAGTAGCTCAAAAGAAATACAGCGTGTTAAAAATCATAAGAGGAATCACACAGAATACATGCAACACACAGTCATCCTTCATAATTAACCTTTGGGTCGATATTCTGCAATCTATCACCAGCAAGTGCTTCACCGCTTACTTTAAGCAACACCCTTCGCCATTTATATGTTGGCATGGACATGGAAGCTTCATTTATTGTCATCCCACTAGGAACCCTAGATGATACCTGATGCTTGAAGCTAGAGCTAATAATAAAAAAGAAGAAAAGGGAAAAAACATCAAATATTTTTAAACAAGAGCATGAGAAGCGTAGGTCATTTTTTAAAAAAAAAAATTATACAAAACAGAGTATCCATTCAAATAAGGCCACAGCCAACAAAAAACAATGAGAAGCATGGGCCATCACTAAGTACAAATAGTTTTACAATCATAATAAATCATCTTCATTACCAAGGAGATCAAATGAAAATCCTTGTCCAAAATCAATAAGAACAGTCCGTTGGTAGCTTAAGAACAAAGGGTCAGCTTTCAATGCTAAGTAGCCAGACCAACTTAATGTCAGGGTAGACCCAATAAGGTGAGGTAAACAAATTGAAATTTGTGCAATCATTCACTTCTTTAAATAAAACAGCATTTCGTCAATTTTCAACCATTGATGAGATCCTCGTCATTTCTTTGACCACCATTCATGAACATATTATTATGTTTGCAGTGTTGTTTACAATCTGAAGTCCACGACTTGAACAATAAGATTCATGTAGAGGAACATAGAAACCCTGGTGATAGGCAATCCCATTCAACACAATATTATGTTTTATTTTTTAGAGATAAAATGAGAGATCCGAATATCCAATCAAACCAAAATAGTTTATTCGGTTGAGAAGAACAAAGATAAATGTCCTTCCATCCTAGAAGTAATCGTCTCTGCACTTGGTAATTCCAACAGTCACAGAAAATAATAAGAAAAGAAAAATCAAATCACCAAAGCAATGGGAAATGCCTTTTCCTCCACTCATTCGACCTAGTAAAACAGAAAAATTCTTCGCTAATCATTCTACTTCACGACGGTCCGTCAACAGAACTATCTCTGCAAAAACTACCACACCAAAAAATGTTCAAAAGAAACCAAAACAAATCAACATTAAAGGTCGAACCCATTTTCCATACACAAATCATATTAACTTATTCCAGATTTCAATCCAAATCTCTGTAATTAACAAAATATTCATTAGCACAACATAAAACAAGATAAAGAAACCAGGGGCAGGCATGTCCATACCTCCCGTTCATAGGGTCAGAGTTGGAACCCATTTCGCGAGCGGAACAGTTAACAACGAGCGGGGCATTAGAGGTGGGTATATCCATCTTCAAAGCATGGCAATGGGGCTTGAAGGGACAGAGAGATTGGGATGGAAAAGACGAGGAAGAAGAATATGAAGCAGAACTGGACATGGGCTCGAAAGATAAACAGGGAATGAGGGACGTGGGAATTGCCATTAAAGAAAAGCACAGTGTTTCTCGTCTTCCTCTCGGGTGCCGATTGGGTGAATGGGTTTAGGGTTCTGTCTCAACCCAGCTTCGATTGCGGACAAAGGGACTTGGAATGGAGGATGGGTTTGGTTTTCTCGTAGTGATTATGTATGGGAAATGGATAACACCATTTTTCTTGCGGGAAATGGAACTTGAAATTGGCATTGGCATTAGCATTAGCATTCGCCCACAAAATATCTCGCGCTTAGTAATTTGTAGGAGTGCGCTCCCGATGCGTCCACGTTTCACTTTTTTTTTTTTTTTTTTAAATCTTTCCTAAACGTAAAATATTATGGGGGCACTTGTAAATTTTCCAGAAAACTAAATAGGATATTACATAGCAACTACTTTTTATGTTTTATAAATATAGTAGAAAATCAAGGCCCAAACCACATTCACCAATCTGTCACAGTTATCAGCCTGCGGTCTAAATTTTACTTCTCGATTAGTTTTTTGAACATATTGAAATCTTTTTAATTTCAATCGCCAAACGAGCGCAGTAACTTAGCTGTATGGTGAGACGTTGTTTTAGTCTTAGAAGTTTGCTTAATATTGGAGTATGAGATTTTTTTTTTTGAAAGAAAATTATCGACTTAATAACATTGGATAGTGAAATGAATCTGTAACATTCTAAAAAATTATTTTTGAGTATAAATAATTGTAGCAGGAAATTTCATATTTTATTTTATCCAATTAAAAGAAAAGAAAAAGGTTTAACTTCAATTAAAATTTGCACTTTGTTCAAGTATTTTATTATACAGATGGACAGACTAACAGCAGAAACAAATAGAAATATGAACTGAAGTTTCAAAAGCATGATTACCGTTTCAAATTAATTATTGCAGAAATGGTTTATATATAATAAAACTTTGTATTTATTTGTAAATAGTTGCTAAAATTTGGTACTCAGTTTGGGCTTGGGCTGTTACGATACGAAGCCCAGTCCGTGGCCCACTACATTTTCGGCTTCGTCTTCTTCATTGCGGCGAAAACCCCGAAAGTAGACTTAGGGGTTTTCCATTTTCATCTTCGAGCTCAGCCTTCGCTCTCTTTCCTCCATTCAGAATGACGAAGTTCCGAAAGCTCGGTCGACCTACTGGTCACCGGATGTCTATGCTGAGGTTCCCCATTTCCTTTGACCAACTAATATTATACGTTTTATGTCCCAATTCTTTTATTATCTTTTCCCTTCTTTTCGCAGAACAATGGTTTCTCAGTTGGTCAAGCACGAGCGCATTGAGACTACTGTTGCCAAGGTATCTCCTTTTTTTTTTTTTGTCATTTTGGGATCCCGAGGTTCAATTTGGTTAAAGTTGTTCTTTTCTAAGTGATTCATTAGCGTGGGTTGTTTTTTTCTTTTTTTTAACCTCTGTTTTGTTGTTAGATTGTATATATTATACGTATTTATTTCTAAATTTTTCTTACGGTAGTCATTGATTTGTTGCATTGTAAATCGCGATATATGTGGAGGTTAAGCTATTTTGATGTCTTGTTTTTATCTAAATTGAGCTTAGATTTTAACTTTTTTCTGGTAAACTGGATTTACAGTTTTGGTTAGTTATATATATGTTATCCTTTTCCACTTGGTTCTCAAACTTTCTTCTCTGTTCATTCCATATTTTAAGACCAAGCTTACTGTTGAAGGATGTGGATCTTTTCTTGAGATCAAGTGGATATTTTGGATTTATAACACTAACACTATTTTGATTATACCCTGGACTTATCACTGCCTTTTTCTTCCACCCTATTTGTAGGCTAAAGAAATTCGACGGCTTGCTGATAATATGGTTCAATTTGGAAAAGAGGTATGTGTAATTTAACTTTTTTCTCCAGGGGAGTGTGTGTTCTGCCTTCACATTTTGATATAGTTGGATTCTTTGTCGATCAGATATGATATAGTGCTTAGCCTTAAGAAATTAAATTTGTAGATGGATGGCTTAGAGGGAAAATGCCTATGGTTCAAGATTAGCTGGTCTAAAATGAATAACAAGGGAAACTTCGAGGGAGAGAGAAGAGATAAGGCACGGAGTTCCAGTTTTGCAACTTAATTCTTGTGCACCAAGGAAAGAGGTATTGGGCTTGATAAATATGCTTGCTGGTAAAGGATAGAAATGGAATTTGGTCTGCAACCCGCCCTAGGAGCCAAGCCAAATAACATAGGAGTGTGTCCAATTAATAGGTTGGACCACCTAAATTTGGTCCGAGGATGACTCCTTTATAAATGCTTCTTACGTCGGTATAAGTAATCTTCAAAAGATGGAAACCAGAAAACAAAAAAGGGAATGCGCGAAAGAGAGACGTTCAGAAGTGAAATTTGATGTAGGATCAGCCAAACTATTTGAAAGTGAAGGAGCAGTGGTTTGACGTTTGTTGGATGTAGTTGAAATTAGAGTGCATAGCATTTTCAGAAACATCCTACTATGCTTTGAATTTAAAATGTAATGGCTTTGCATTACACCAGGGAAGGGTGTGCATAGTTTGTCCCGCTTCTGCTTATTCTTGTTTACACCTAGTACACTTTGTCATTTACTTCAGATCCTAACATACTGGAATCTATAAGAAAACCAACGAAATCAACCATTGCACTAATGGAGTTAGTGTAAAAAAATTATTAAACTCTCTCTGTTTCACTATTTTCTTTCTAATTCATAAAAGATAAGCTGGACATGTTGTGACTTGTTTTATTTTATTTTTAATCTAGGGTTCCCTTTGTGCTGCTAGGCGTGCTGCTGCATTTGTGCGAGGCGATGATGTGATTCACAAACTATTCACTGAATTGGCTTACCGATACAAGTGAATCTCAAATCTGTTAACCTTTAGTTCATGATTATATATATAAGTATTACATTGGGCAGATATTATGTTCAACAGAGATAGAGCTGGTGGATATACAAGACTTCTTCGGACTCGTATACGTGTTGGTGATGCTGCCCCAATGGCTTATATAGAGTAAGTGCTTACTGCTGACAGCTGCTATATTTGTCCAGCAATACAACCGTAATAAATAATCAATAGCTGATGTATATTTCCCATAATGAAACAGTAATAAATAAATTCTGCCCCTCCGAAACCTCCCTATCCTGTTTGTTTGATCAGATGAATTAACTAGATATTAGAAGAACTATCTCTTTAATATTCGGATCAGCTAGTAAAATAGCAAACTAACCTATTCGATGTCTCATTCTCACTCTTTATGAAAGTTGAATCAATTTTGTTAATTCGTTATTTCTTTATGCTATTGATGCCAGATTTATTGATAGAGAAAATGAGCTCAGACAGTCGAAGCCTCCAAACCCTCAACCACCTCAGAAGGCTCCATTGGATCCTTGGACTAGATCACGGCTTAGCAAGCAGTTCGCACCCCCCAAAGAGATCAAATCTGACTCTGAACTCTGATCCTTCCAAGTTCAATAAAAAGCCTTTTTTTTTTACCAAGAAATTCATCTAGCCACCCCCATCCAATTTATTTTGAAAACTTCAGATGTAAAATCAAACAACTATAGACACTGCTTTACAAATGTTATCTCTGGTTCCATGAGGTTAAAGCTTTCCCTCAAAAGAAGTGTATTTCTCAGCTTTCAAAGTTTCCCATTTCTTGAGAACTCTATACACTGCTTCATCTACATAACATGACATTGGACCTTAAATGGATGAAGGCCGAGTCCCTCTCAATTCAGCTTATTAAAAAATAAATATATGCTTTAGGTGATTTTGGTTGAATATAGGTGAGGACCAAGGGGTGATGGTGGATTGTGCATCTTTTGGGGCTACAAATTTTGGTTTTGTCGTCTTGTTGACAAACAGCAATGGCTTTGTAGCAACAGCATAACTTGGACATGGCTTCAAGACTCACCTATAGAACCAGGCATGACCCAGAGGCCCCTCACCCCCATGTCTCTACATGCATGCATTTTTATGATGTCCAATTTGTCAAGTTTTCACAGCTGTGGCCTCCTCCTCACTTTGCTTGCTTTGAAGGCCAATTGGAGACTGTTGGCTCACAGCAGAAAAGGAAAGGAGGTCAGTTTTTATTATTATTATTATTATTATTTGCTTCACTTATATTTCTATTAAATTATTGCATTTCTCCCTTATAATGTGGAGTCTTGATACATTAGTATTTTTTGTAATAAGGTTTATGAAGTTAATGCATCTATTGCTTGCATTTCAATATAATACGAACTCAGTATTTTTTTAGCATGAATTTCTTTGATTAGTTTTCTACATTTTCATAACGTGAACCAAATTTTAAAATAAAGTAAAGGTTATTTGTTTATGGTCCAAAATCACATTTTGGTCTTTGAACGGTGAGTTTGTTCCAATTTGGTGTCTAAACCTTTTTTTCCATTTTGGTTTCTAAACTTTTAAAATGTTTATTTTAGTCTTTGAACTTGTAAAAAATATCCATAAGTCTTAACTTTTTTTTAATAAAGTTTAAGTACTCATAATAGATATTTAAGACTATCTAGACTTTGTCGAATGAACAGTTCCCATTGGATAACATTTTTTGTAATTTTCTTTTTACAGAAATTGAAGATACCAAACCACTGATAAAAAGAGAACCATGAATCGGAGAAGCAAAGCTCACAGAACAGTCTCCAAACTCTCTGCGTTTTCCTTGCTTTGCTTTCAATTCAATCTTCTTCACAATTCCATTTTTGTCCCTCTTTTACATTTCTTTCCTTTTCCAAAAATGAACAAAAAAAATATATAAGAAAATTATGTGATACGTAGCGATAGGTGCAAACAAACCCCTCCCACCACCGTCACCATGCATGACGTTCATCACAAACAACCTTTGCAGCAACTGCCACCTGTCACTCTCCTGTTGGTCTGTTACTTTTTTTGCGTATCAGTCATTGTGACTATAATTTTATATTTTCATGTACATTCCCCTAATTAAAGCTAAAAAAAAATCAATTTTAATTTTTAAAAGCATAAAATTGAAGCCAATGTGTGTTCTCAAATGGGACTTTAAAGTCCATATCTCAACACTTTTCACTAGTTGTTCGTCTTGATAATCCAATTGAGTGATTCAATCTTAACTTGGAAGTTCTTTTTTTTTTTTAATATCTTAGAAAAATTATATAATTGAAACTACAAAAATAACCTCCAAAAAGGTATGATGATCAATGTATGTAGTTGTGGAACAGGAAACGGCCTTTGGAGTTTGTTCATAGATCATTATTAAGGATTAAACTTTTTTATTGAGATCTTGACTGAGTTTGTCAATACTAATGCTGTGAGTTAGGTGATGAAAGAGCCCTTAAACCTTAAATCATTTAATCATAATCAGTATTACTTTTTATATATTAAATAGTTTGAGTTCAATATATATATATATGGGTATTTTGTTAATTTTTCCAATATTTTTCATCTGTGAAATTAAATTAGGTGCTGAAGTAGCCATCCTATTTTTTGAAGTTATATGCCAACTTATTTTGGTCAACAGCAAACATAATAATCAAAGTTAGAAAATTGAAAATGAAGGGTAATCTAATTCCCAAAAATACCCGCATGATAATCAAATTTTAATCCCCACTTCAAGAATCATTCTTCTAGGAAGTGAGGGTTTTCTTTTAAAGAAAACAGTGGCAAAATGGGGAAGCAACAAGAAAAAATTAATTGGGAATTAGCTTTTTTTATAGATATAAGAATGAGAGATTCATAGATTTTCTAAATTGGGTTAATGTAGATGGAAAATGTGCACTTTGATCTTAGTTCAAAGATGATTTCCATTATCGCTGATACCCAATACAACTATTTTCCATTTTACCAAATCTAACAACTATTTCCAATTATGTCAAAAAAAAAATCCAATAATTAAGGTAATAACTTTTTCTACTTCCAAAATTAAAGAAGAAAAAAAGAACTAAAAAATGCAGAAAAGCAAGAGCAAGCAAATGGGTATCGTAAAATACTTATAAACTTTTGGGATGCTTGGTTTTTTCTTCCTAATTTAACATCTTTATGAAACTGCAGCTAACTGAATAAAGAAAAAAAGAAGAAGAAGAAACAAAGTTGAAAAAAAAAAAAACAAAAAGAAACAAGAACAAGTTGGTGACAGACCCACGTCAATTGAGAAAATAAATGGAAATTTAATGTAAGAGAATGAATATTCATGTAGAAGTCACTTGACATGCCTATATTCACTCAGCTGCCTTGCTATGACCTTAAACTCTCTCTTCACCCACTCCCTTCTATTCAACTGAATTGAAGCACCAACTTTCTCAGGTACCCTCTTCTCTTTCTCCCTCTCTACGTTCTATGGATTTAAAGTTCACAACACTTCCAGTTTCATTTTAGTTTATATATTGGCCTTTTGACCCATAAATGAAGTGTTGAACATGTTGCTTGTTCTAGCTCATTTATTTTCTTTCTCTGTGCTTCAAGTCATCACTGAGTTGATTGACAACTTTTGCTCAACAACAATCTCAACCACTTCTCTAACTACTGTTCCTTTAATTCTAATTATTGTACACACCCTTTTCTCTCCCAGTAGAGTTTTGAGTTTTGACCACTTTTCCTTTCTCAAGTCTCTATATATTATCTGGTTTTTTTAGCTGCTTTGGCTTCTGACCCTTCTCTTCTTTCACTTGGGATATCAATTGCATCAAGTTTTGCAGTTTTTTTTCTTGTTCTGTAGATCAGATGCTTCAGAGCCATTTTTGTGTATAGAAAGGAGCAATGGGCACTTTCCCAATTGAAACAAGACAGAGATTATCTGCATCAATGTAAGTTTCTCTTTTACTTCATATCACTGTTTGTAAGGTATGGATTTGCTTCATTTGTTTGCCAGTAGTGTTTTAACAATCATATCTAATTGTTATTTATACAGAATGCAATGCAGTAGAATATCATTACATTGAAATCTTTTTCTCTCTCCCTAAAAAGTGACTTGAGCCTTCATCTATGGTTTCTGTAGCTTCATAGCTCAAAATGAGAGATCCTTTCCATGAACAAGTAATAGAGAAACTAAAGCCATAGATTCTATTTTCTGTAGTTTACGATCAATTAGGGACAAAAATGTGATTCTTTGAGATTTGCTACAATATTGAAAGATCAATGCAACCTTCATTTACTTGTTATATTTGTCAATACTCTTTGCATCTATACGGAATTTGAACCTCAGACCTTTTGGTCGATGATATACGTCTTAACTAGTTGAGTCATGCTCAGAATTTTTTTGAGTAAAATAAAAATTTATGATTTCTTGAATGAGTTTTCTTGAAATTTCAATCTTTTGCCCATGTGTGAATAGAACAATAATAAGCAGCTGCACCATCTCATTTTATTTGTCAGTGTAGAATCTGTAGATGTTGCTTTTATCTGCTTTCTTGTTAGCATTTCAGATTTGTTTTTGCTAAGAAACCAAATTTGGTTCATTTTCAATCTTCAAACAGAGTCGCTCTTCTTTGAGTTTTCTCTTGCAAATATGCTATATTGTTTTTTGTTTTTCCAGATTTTAAATACAATGACATTAAACTACTTTCTTTATGATAACATATTCCAAAAGAAAACTGCAAAGAAGCAAGGTCAAAGATCTGGACAAACCCTTCAACTTATCAACCCACGAAAGATTTTCAAGATGCAGGCTTCCTCTCTTGAAACTTGTTCTTCTGTTTGCTGTTTCTGGCACTTTTATTACACTATTATACTCTCCAGAGGTGAACAACCATCTTTCAAACACAGCTTCTGGGTATGCTTTGTTTTTGGTTGTGTTGTTAAGTCTGCAGTTTTTATTTCCAAAATAGGCTAAACTTGCTTGTTTGCAGACCGAAGTTTGTTAATAGGTGGATATGGGGCGGCCCGGATGATCGGTACGTATCTCGTCTCAACATTGTTTGGGAAGATGTTATTAAAGTCATTGAAAAGTTAGGAGATAAAAGGGAGTATCAAGGAGTTGGGCTTTTGAACTTCAATAAGAGTGAAATCATCAATTGGAAGCAGCTCAATCCTGATGCAGAACACACTGTGTTGCATCTGGACTATGCTGATGAAGATGTGACATGGGATTCCTTATACCCTGAATGGATCGATGAGGAAGAAGAAGCTGAAGTTCCTATTTGTCCGTCTTTGCCGAAGCTAAGAGCTCCAGGGAAACGGCTTGATCTAATCGTCATTAAGCTTCCTTGTCGGAATGAGGGTAATTGGTCTAGAGATGTGGCTAGGCTGCACCTG
Organism: Telfairia occidentalis; assembly: GCA_026257165.2. Classification (NCBI taxonomy): domain Eukaryota; kingdom Viridiplantae; phylum Streptophyta; class Magnoliopsida; order Cucurbitales; family Cucurbitaceae; genus Telfairia; species Telfairia occidentalis. Next base: position 306,440 of record JAOANK020000081.1, read on the forward strand.
CAGCTTGCAGCTGCTGGTGTTGCAGCCTCTGCTAAAGGAAACTATCCTGTCCATTTGATTTTCATCACAGAGTGCTTCCCAATACCGAACTTGTTTACGTGCAAGGATCTCGTTGCACGTCAAGGAAATGCGTGGCTGTACCGACCAAACTTGAATGTGATCAGAGAAAAGCTCCAGCTCCCAGTAGGTTCTTGTGAACTTGCACTTCCCCTAAAGGGAAAAGGTCAGTCCTATTACAGAACTTGACTCCACAAACGTGATAAACAGTAGCAACCATAACTGAACCTTTTATTAAAAACTTCCTGTTGAATGTCTGTTTACATGAGAGGCAGTTGTGTTTATGAGAAGCAAGGAAACCTTTATCCCATATGGAATTGAAATAAACTTCAGCAAAACTGAGTATCATATTTACCAAACATTACTATTCTTTTCCCTCTCCTTTAGTTTTAGCAAATTTACCAACAAAGTTCTCTTCTAGAATATATCAAACATATTAAATTTACCTTAACCTTGTAGCTTTACTTAATTGAGATCTAATAAGTTATCTTGCAAACAGAGGTGGCTTACTCAGGAAACGTGCTTAGGGAAGCATATGCAACAATTCTCCATTCAGCTCACGTATACGTCTGCGGAGCGATTGCAGCGGCACAAAGCATTCGAATGTCAGGGTCGACTCGGGATCTCGTGATACTAGTCGACGAGACAATCAGTTCCTATCACAAGAGTGGCCTCGAGGCAGCAGGGTGGAAAATAAGGACAATCCAAAGGATCAGGAACCCAAAAGCAGAGAAAGATGCTTATAACGAGTGGAACTACAGCAAGTTCAGGCTATGGCAGCTAACAGACTATGACAAAATCATCTTCATCGACGCGGATCTCCTAATCTTCCGAAACATCGACTTCTTGTTCGGAATGCCAGAGATCTCCGCAACAGGAAACAATGGCACCCTCTTCAACTCAGGGGTAATGCTGATAGAGCCATCAAATTGCACCTTCCAGCTCCTAATGGATCACATCAACGAATTCGAGTCCTACAATGGAGGGGACCAAGGATACTTAAATGAAGTATTCACGTGGTGGCATAGGATTCCAAAGCACATGAACTTCTTGAAAAACTTTTGGATGGGTGATGATGAAGAGACAAAGCAAATGAAAACCAGGCTATTTGGGGCCGACCCATCAATCCTTTATGTTCTTCACTATTTGGGAACAAAGCCATGGATGTGCTTCAGAGACTATGACTGCAATTGGAATGTGGACATAATGCAAGAATTTGCAAGTGATGTGGCTCATCAAAGATGGTGGAGGGTCCATGACCAAATGCCAGAGCTTTTGCAGCAATTTTGCCTGCTGAGATCAAAGCAAAAGGCCCAACTAGAATGGGACAGAAGACAAGCAGAGATTGGGAATTTCACAGACGGCCATTGGAGGATCAAAATTCAGGACAAGAGGTTGAAGAAATGCATAGACAATGTGTGTTCTTGGAAGGGAATGTTAAGGCATTGGGGCGAGACCAATTGGACGGATGATGAGTTCTATGCACCCACACCGCCGGCTATAACAACTGCAATGTCGCTCTCTGCTTGAATTTTCCCCACCATTTTTGAACCTTCTGAAATCTGATCGTGTTCTTACTTTATCAGTAGAAATGGTGGGAACTCTGAAGAATGTATCAGTTTTTTTTTACTATATTTGAAGTGGGTTTAGGGTTTTAGTTGATTTGATTGAGTTGGTGCTTTTTGAGGATGATTGATCACTTCAAAATTGTACCAGGATTCTTAGTTAAACTCGTGGGAAAGCTAAAAGATTCATTTTTTTTAGTCTCTCCTATGTGAAATCTTTGATTCAGTGTAACTTTATTTTTACACTGAGACAGTTGGTGTAGGGATTCATTCAGTATCTTTTGATCAAAAATATCTATTTTAACCAATTGATCTAAGTTCGATTTGACATATTTGAGAAAGCTGACATCGTAATTATATGTGTATTTAAGGATATATCAAACAATTAAATCGGATATAACTCCATTGGTTAAAGCTTATCTACTTGATAAAAAGATAGTGGGTTATCAAACCAAGTATGACTTAACTGGTTAAAGACATATCTTAAGGTGAAGGGAAAATTGATTGATTTTTTATTAAAAAAATGCTGAATAGTCCCCACTCTCACATATTGTTGAAAAAAAACATTTGACTTTGGTCTCATGATTTGAAAAGTTTAAATTTAGTTTTCATGTTAGGTGCTTAGCTTCAATTTAATTCCTATGATTTTAAGAGTTTGAATTTGATTCTTATAATCTGATTAAATCTCACAAATCATCCCTATATTGTGTTGTATCCACGAGGAAATTTCTTTTTTTTTTTTTTTGTTTACCATGCTCTAAATCCTATTATAGTAAACTAACATAGTAACAAAAAAAAAATGCAAGTAAAAAAAAAGGCAATAAAATTAAGGTAGGATAATTTTTGAACTTTGACTAAATCAGAGTGATCAAATTGAAACTTTTGAAACTACAAAGACGAAAATGAAATTAATTTCGAACTATATGGATTAAATTGAAAATAATCTCAAATCATAAAAACTAAATTGAATATTTTAGAATGGATCAAATCCAAGTTTGTCTCCCACCAATTACCAAATTTGTAATGTAATCCATAAAAAAAAAATCATTATGGGAAAAGGGAAGAAAAAGCACACATTTGGATATTACTTAATTTGATTTTTTTTTTTTTAAATAAAAATGCTCTACTTAATTTGGGGGGGAAAAACTGAACGCATGAAGTTCTGAAGAATGGACGAAAATTTGAAGAAAATACTAAAAAAAAAAAGGAAAAAAAAAGGGAATTTATCGTGAAAGGAAAACTGTGTTTCGCCCCCAAAGGCTTTGAACCCTTTTTCGACCGTAGCTACTTCACCACTCTTCGTCCTCCTTCTAACTCTCTGCAAAGAAGATGGCCAAAATATCCTCACTGAAGATTTAGCTTACTTGGCACCTATATTCTCCTTCAATCATATTCTAGGGTTACCACCTCCTGTTGGTGCTCGAACCTCTCTTCTTTCATGTGAGTTCTATTTTTCCCTCTTCCTTATTCTTCTGCAATTTTGTTGTTTCGATATCTTCCCTTTTTGGGTCTCGATCTCTTACTTGTTTTGTACGGGACTAAATGTGCTGCGAGGTTCTTCGCCTTCAAAGTTTGGACCTTTCAGATTATTACTCCCCATGCCCCATCGTAAACGATAACGCGTTTCTCTTCTTAGTTACTTGTTTTCTTTTTGTTATTCGCCAGTTTGGTTTTATAGTGTGCTCGGGATTGTTTGTGTTTATGGGTTTATTTGGGAATCGATGGCTTGGAATTGGGTTTCTTTTGTCTCCTAGATAAATCTTTCAAAACCTTCTATTTCCTCTTGGTAGTGCCCAGGGTTTTGAAGTTTTGGATTACTCCTACCAGCACCACTTACATGCGAGCTTAATAAGCTGCTGAAATATTTCAAATGAGAGAGAGCTTTTTGCGAAACGGAGTTGATCTCTCCTTAGGATTGATTACACTTACATAGGTCTAGTTCATCCGGATTTTAGGCGAAGTTAAGTTGGTTATGTATCGGTAAATAGTAGCTGAGTTGAAGTTGAATGTCTCGTTTCCAAAATGAGTGCCATACTCTGGCTTTCTATTTACAAATGCTGTACTATGGAGTTGATACAAACTTTTAATAGCTTATTTGATCGTTGAAAGTAATATTTCTTAAGAAATAAAAGGTTAAGTAGACTTACGATTTTTTCCATGGAATTTAACCACACATGTACTTCTGAGAGCTTTCCCACTGTTGTTACACTCTCAATATTCAGTTCAATCATCGAATGCAATTATCTCTTTTAGTATGGTTCTTAAATTTAATTTACATCTGAAGGAGATTGAGATAGGGGGCTCAGGCTACCATTCCAGATGCGACCATGACATGGTTCTTGAATTTAATTTACATTTGAAGGAGATTGAGATAGGGGGCTCAGGCTACTATTCCAGATGCGACCATGACATTCTACTAGGCGCTTAAACCATTAAACATTACCCTTCTTTCACTTTTTGTTATTGTTGAAGGCAAGTTTCTTGCTTGTTGCTTTAGAAAGATGGCAAGGGCGTACAAAACCTTTTGGCCCCTCTCAGGCTTTCTTTTCGAGTGAAAATTCCCTCTCTTTGCTTGGTTGATTGCTCGTGGAAGCATTTGTTCAAATGATTGAAAATTTGAAATTAAAGCAAAATTTCTTCTATGCACATCTCTACACAGGTGCATACTTCATAAAAAAGGCAAGTCGAGTGCAGATAATTAGTATTTATTAGTGCTGCAATGGAGTTTCTTACCTCGACATTGCATAAACAAAACAGTGGAATACTTGTGCCTTATTTGTTCTATAGTTGTCATTGGATTTATGTTTCCTAAGTGATGTCATTGGAATATATAGTTTGGAGGAATGTTCGTACTTGAAGACTAAGTCATGTATGTTAAGATCTTATGTAATATACTCCGGTTCTAGTCATGGAAGGTTCTTGGACAATTTGATGGAATTTCAAGGTTAGGTTGACCCTGTTTGAATTTTGTTTAACTAGACTTTAGCTCGTTGGATTAAATCATTTCCTCTAGTTTTCTTCTTAGTGATTTTCCAAAAGGGTAATGAAAAGAAAAGTTATCTATAAGAAACAGGAATGCACATGTTTATCTCAGCAGTCTAGATGTGCTCTTAGAAACATTGTGGGCGTGTTGAATAAAAATTTGAGGTTGGGGAATGAAATATTTACGAAGGGCGATTATAATTGCATTTCTGCCATCAAACAACTGATTGACGTAGGACTGTAGTGTGGGTAGCTCAATTGATAATGTCTGTGGGCGTGGATATGAAATTCGAAGAATTGTTTTGTCTACAATTCACATGCTCTTTGGCATGTCATCTATGTGATTTTGTTGTAGAATTTTATGGAGTAGTTTCTATGAGTTCCACATTTCTCACCCCTTTTAGTTTTTCTTCCTTGCCTATTTGGAACATTTTTTCCATTTTGTTTGGTAATTGTAGTTATAGTTAATTTTGGCTACCAAAAACTCATTAGTGTTAGGCTGTTAGTGTGTCCTTGACCTGTACTAAAAAAAAAGATTTATCAACGTTTTTAACTTCATAGAATGTGGTATTCTTTTTTCTTATGTGGAGAGAAATTATGTTTACTGCAACTAATTACTTTGTATGCATTTAAAATTTGAATACTTTGGGGTCGTTTGGTTTAAGGTTTTGCAGATGCCTGGAACTTAAAGATGCATGAGAATAAGATGTCTGAGAGTAAGATACCTGAGAATCAAATAAAACTGTGTTTGGTTGTGCACGCGTAGGAATAATGATGTTTTCGTTTAATTTGGTTGGGCATGAAAATTGTTTAATTTCAACATTTTTATGGAATTATAAATCAGAAAATTAATCAAAATTAAGTTCCTACAATTAAATTACATTATTTAATTTTAAATAATTAATTTCTGTTGAGTAGATTTATTTTTATAATGTAAAATCATTAAAACGATTTTAAGTTTTTAGATTTCAACAGTTGCACAAAATCAAAAAATCAAGGAAGAACAATGAACATTTCAATTTAGAGCAACAAAAGAATTAGGAATGCTGCCACATTATTTGAGGAAGATGAAATCGAAATTATATCCAAAATTATAAAAGGAATATACAAAAAAAAACACACAAAAAAATAGATTTAACACAGGAAAGGAAAAAAATAAATGTAACACAGTAGGAGGAGGAGAGAAAAAAAAACCTAAATCTAACACAGTAGGAGTAGAAAGGAATAAAAAAAATCTAGTGCAGTAGGAGGAAGAGATGAACAAAAAAAATCATAGATCTAACTTGGTAGGAGGAGAGGAAAAAAAATCCTAGATCTAACTCAGTAGGAGGAGAGGAACAAAAAAATTCCTAGATCTAAAGTAGTAGGAGTAGAAGAGGAACACAAAAATCTTAGATCTAATGCAGTAGGAGGATGAGAGGAATAAAAAAAAACCTAGATTTAGAGCGGAGGAGGAGAGGAACAAAAAAAAAATCCTAGATCTAATGCAGTAGGAGGAGGAGAAGAGAGAGATCACATACCATAGAGCAAGCCCGTGGAAACCTACACTTTTGGATGGGTAACTAAAACCCTCTGTATACGCTTATTTTAATGTCTGGGAAAAAACTTTTTCCAGGCAAATAAATTAAACCTCCCAACCAAACATGGACTTCAAAAGCTCAAGTCCATTCCTACCTCTAAAACTCTCTAGCCAAACAGCCCCTTTGTAGTTAATTACTTACTGTGTACATATGGTACCATATAAGTCATTACTATTACATATATGCGTATTCATTAATTGTGTATATATTCTCTCAGAGTATTGTATGGCAGGTCTAAGTAGTGATAACATTTGTGGTTTGATTGCTTTTCTGTTGTAAGTTGTAAATTCGGTTATTATTGTCATTTATAATTACTTATTTTAAATTAGGCCGAATCTTAAATAATTTAGTTACTGGTTGTATATTTATTTTTTCCCCTTGCTTAAGTCTTAGGTTCTTTTTCCTGCCAAAGTTAATTGATTAGACCCCAACGTATATGGCTTTTTGAGTTAACATATTCTCTGTTTCTTATAAAAAAACGATTAGACCCCAACATATTAGGTACCTTGATAGATGTCCTCTTCTTTAGTTAATCTATCACGTAGAGTGTGCTAATGTCAACATATAATTTTCTGCAGTATCTTCACGTGGTCGGTTGATGGAAAGATTAGCAAGGGTGTCCAATAATAACTTATGGCAATGGCTCTCTGTTCCCCTACAAGAGCAATTGGGCATTAGCACAAATTCATGGAACTAAGTCAATTTTTATATTCAAGCTTGTTTTGAAGGATTTTATGAGAAAACTATAGTTCAACAAACACAAGGAGAATGAATCATGGATGAAGTACTTGTGAACTCCAATATTTTCCAAATTGTGGATAAATTACATGGTGAAGGAAGAGGTGTATTGGTTGAAAATTTGATGTCACAAGTTATTAGTTGTTGAGGAGTATTTATGGGTTGTTTAAAGGGTGCCAAGAATAATAACCGGCCTATGCTCATAGGTGTTGTGCTCTCCCAGTATTGTAAATGTACCCTTAATGACAATGTGTTTTACTCAATGTATAACTCCCATCTACGTTCTGCCCTTTAACTGGCCTTGCCATGACATGTTACACGATCCATCCCGTATTCTATTAGTGAATAACATACCATAACTTACTTTCAATTTTCAAGCAACTCAATTGTTGCGTTACAAATGACCTTCTTGACCAACCATCCTTCAAGAAGGAAAAGTGTAGAGTGTTTATAGCTACAGATAATTAGTCTTCTTTTGGTTGATTTGGATAGAAAGGAACAATCATGTCGTCATCAACTCTGCCTCAACTTTTGATAGATTCATAGATTCTATTCTTACAATGGGCTCTTTCTTGGTGTAAATTATATCCTTTCTTTTCCAAATTATAGTGTCAATGACATTGAAGCTAATTGGAGAGCTTTTTGTTGATCTTTTTGATAGGATCTTTTAAAATTTTTAATATATCACCAATGAAATATTTGTTTCTTGTCAAACAATTTTCTTTTTCAAGCAACTAAAGTGACAAATTCTGTGGAGAAAATGTTGGGGATTTCCCATTGGAAGGAGCTTAAATGGAGTGTGGTTGCCACCACCTTGTGAGTCTTAAGAGGCTTCTTTGCTGTTTATTTTGGTGGAAAATGCAATTCGTTGCAAGATTTCTCAAGGGGAGTTGAACTTTTTGCCATAAGATTATCCAAAGTAAATATGGTAAGAGGTGTCAAAGTTGTTCCTAGGTCAAAGCTTGGCATTTAGTGTTTGTGAAACATCACGGAGCTCAACATGGTAAAATGTTAAAAATTGATGAACGAATACACCACCTTTCCACATGAACAAAATGACTTATGGAGTAGCTAGTATTTGAGCTAGCCAGATGGTTCACTAAACCGAGAAACGTTGGCAATGATAGAAGGATGTGGCAAAATATCTCTAAAACTTGACTGATTTTGAAGAATTCTACTTGATTGGAGTCTAAGAGAAAAAAAATATGGGTTTTGAAAAGGTAAACGGAATCGAAATCAACAGGTTATGGTAAATTTCTTAACTTTATCCTACGATTTAGCTCAATGACATAGCTGGCAAAGAAAGGTGGGAGGAAGATATTGAATCATGGAGAAATCCAGCAAGGAATCTAGTTGTTAAATTGTGTTTTCTCTTCCAAATAGAAGAAAAAAAAATGGAATGTTGTGTTTTGGCTAAAATTGTTGAACTATGACCAAGCGTGTTTCTCTTCCATTTGGGAAGGGGGGGATCGAAAAAGTTAAGCTGAAATATATATGGTAATTCATCATTTGTCCCTGCAAAACAAAATCAACAGATTTGTGTTTGCTCACACTCTTAAATCTTCACGACACATCCACCTCAGTGTGAGTTGGGAGCTACACCAAAAAGCGAGGCTGACTTCCCAGTTACGAGGGGTTGAATATTGTTGAAAACTACAACAAAAGAAAAAGAAAAGAACAGCTTGAACTTGTGGCTTAAGCTAGTTGGTGCCCTTTATGCAAACATAATTTTTTTGATCGAGAAACCCAACTTTCGTTTGCTACTTAAATGCTTTTGCAGTATGTAAGTGTGGAACAAGTTATTTCATTACTTGAACCTCTCTTGGATATTGGACTCCTCGACCAAAAATAATATGAACTTACTTGGCCACAACCTCAAAGAGTAAGGTAAAGTCATTTGGATGAACATGGTAAAAGCATCTATATGGGCCACATGGTTAGGAAGGAACTCTTGAATATTTAAGAGAAGGAAAAAGATTGGAGAGTTGTTTGTGATTTAGCCAAGTATTATTCCTTCCAATGGAGTTCTATCTTTAATTCTTTGTAATTAGCATTTACATCTTGACACGCACACCGGGTGTTTGATCAGTCTCCAGCGGATGCTAGAAACTTGATCGCCACCCGGTGCGATGCACTGCAGTGTACGGGTCAGTTTTAGTAGAGTGAATATGAGTGTCGAGTGTCGTTCTCGGGATTGAGTTTTTAGCTTTATTGATTACCACAGATAATTACACATCATTTTATCTAGGAAATTCATTATTAAGAAGGAAATCTAAGTTACACTACTCCTACTCCTAGATAGGTGGATGACACGTAAGGAGAATGTGCCTTGAATCTAATTGTTATGTTTTGTGACACCTAACTTTACTAAAAACAGACTTCTCTATGGCCATGCAACTATAAGCTGGATTTAACTAATGTTTAG
>JAOANK020000081.1:368450-397188 GCA_026257165.2 Telfairia occidentalis
AGCTCAAAAATTAGTAATCTAGTTAACAATGTTAAATTGCCTCACTCATTTGAAAGACTTAAATTTGTAAGCTCCAAGTTACTAAAGTCCAACATATGGTTATAAAGAGCAACTAAGAGTTAGAAGACCAGAAATTTGGACTTAATTCTTAAGTAGTAGCTTCGCAGGGGAAGTGGCAGCAAAAATTCCCCCACAAGTTGGATTATCCATACATCTCTAATTATTATTGAAAGTTACACGATGCAAGACAATACACATCATTAACGATTTAACGTTGAAACATCTCTGATATTTACACTAAGCAGAGTAATTAGAAATATCTCCTGAATTACGAGGTCTATTTAAAACTGGTACTTGGTGATGGCACTGAAGTTCTTTTTTATGAAAATATAAGTATGATACGTTGTATTTATCCACTGTTTCCGCGTTCATGGCCATAATCTTTTAGCGAAGCTTCTTTTACCATCTAGGTCCTACTCATGGCAAATAAAATTGGAAATTTTCATGTAAGAAAAAAAAAACGAAAAATAAAACTTCAATGATCATTGATTCCATGAAATTTCTTTCTCGATGTCTCCTATTTAAAATTGTTACTGTTGCCTCTGGTAAAGATAGATGTTGATCCCTACTAGTGATAAAATTTCAAGCAGCAAATCTTTTTAAGAAAATATTTGACGATTTCCCTAATTCAAGTGACAATGAGTCCTCACAAGGAAAAAAAAAGAAAATTTAATCCCTTATTTCTATTTCTGGTCTGATTTGTAGATAATTTCCTAGTCTGTTAGAAAAAATGCTAATACAGTAGTTAAAGCTACACTACAGATGAGGGGACATCCAAGAAGATTCAGTAACGAAAGAAAAAATTTACCATGCTAGACCTACAATGGATAAATGTTTTAGGAGAGGAGAACGAAGTCATCAAAAGAATGCATCCAAAGGTGACAAATTGATAGAACTTGATGAAGGGAATCAGCAATCTTTTGTCGAAGAGAGACTATTTTGAACCCCCATAAAGAACACCTCCCTAGATTTAGGAGATGGTTACTAGGAGTCTCGGCATTGATTTCTTAGTCAAGCCTGATGGTTTAACTAGCATTAAAAGAGATCATCATAAGACTTTAGGCACACTTTGAGAAAGGACTTCTTTGTTAATATATGCAATTAATAAAGGATGTCAAATTAACTAATAACGAAACAAAACTAACAACTACCTTGTGAGAGTAAACAAGCTATGAAAATTTCTCAGTAATGGCAATACATTTTTCTGAAGTCAAAGAAAACCCACCTGTGGAAATCGAGGTGCATTTTCATATATGTGCCAAATTTCCTCAGCTCTAATCTCTCCCTTTTCAAGTAAAATATCTGCATGATACAAATGTTCTATGTTGAATAAGTGATTGAACTTAGATGATACTGATTCATTACTAAACAGAAATCAACTTCATCAATTTAAAGTCACATCTCAATGTTTAAGCTGAAGTACTATAAAGATCATTTAACAGTCAAAATTGTGAAGTCAGATGAATCTTGCCTTTTGAAAAATTTCAGCAGTTTTAAGGGCAAAGATGAATCTTTTCTTTTCTTTTCTTCACTATAGAAGAAGTTTCAAGTTCACAGATCTTTGAAGAGAGAAACATAATATAAATTTTCTAGCTCCATTGGTTCATTGAAGGCAATAAAAATACTCCGAATTCTTTCACAGATTTTTAGTATTTCAACATCAAAGGCCTCCATAATTTTTTGCAATGTGTCTCTAGAGTTGGGCCTATCAACTTCTTGGTTATTGGGATTGTTCACTGTACTTTAAAAGAAGTTATGCATTTAAAGTTGGTTTCTACTCAATTAAAATTGTCGTTACTTGCTCGTATCTGTTTTTTAGTTTGTTTCAATTTCTTATTGGAGTTTATATTCCTTGACCTCTTGTTCCTTCTCATTACATCACTGAGACTTGTATCTTGTTAGTTAAAAAAAAAAAGGAAGAAGAAGAAACAGTCAGCCACTGTTGCATAAATTAGAATAAAGAACTACATAAATCAATGACCTGTAATTGTCTCTACAGCAGAATGGTATTCTCTCAAAATAGAAAAACATTTTTCAACAGCATAACGCAAGAATTCCTCACGAAGTGCTTCAAGTTTGGATGCAAGCTGTAGAAAATATCCAAATTAACATAGTTATTGAAATATTTTAATATTCAGAAAATAACAGTCATAAAGACTTAAAAGAGTATGAAGCTTCAATAATGCAGACGAACATTTGGAACAAGATCACCATGATTCCTGTAGTATGCTTTACCAAAAGCTGTCATCCCCGTCTGCAGAATCAAAAACTCTGCCAACTTTGAAGCTTCTAGTGTTGCCTTGGACGAGATCCAACACAAGTTATCAACCCCAAACATTTCCTCCTCAATTACTCTTGCTGTGAAAAATCCAGTAAGTATTAATAATTTACATAAAACCAGAGAATAAATTAGTAATTCTAACACAATTATAACGAGCAAATGTCAACTTTCAAGAGATTACTTTGGAAGCAATATTGATTTTAATTTGGCATTGCTAAAATGAATTATCAACATTTAATAGACAAGGTAAGCGAGAGGTGGGAGTGGAGAACTAACAAGCTGAATAAAAAAAGGGAAAGGCATTAAATTCATGACTCTTCAGACCCTGACACCTCCCGCAGCAGTTTAAATGATTATACTCACGTCTAGACTTAGTTTAAATGATTTAAACTAAGGTTCTAAGTTCAGCAATCGCTTCCGTTTTTAATTAAATTTAAAAATATACGAAACTGACAAATAATTCATATTTCAATGACTATAATATTGAATTGAAGAGCTAGATAGAGTAAAATGATATTTTAACCAGTCAATAAATAGTTGGTGCTCCCGCAGCAGTTGGGTTGAGTTTCTATAACCTACAGTTGCTCTTTTGGTTATTTCAATCCTGTGAAACTAAATACCAAGCAAGTTTAGTTTTCATCTTCAGCAGGCATTTGATAGCTGATCAAAAAGGTAGTTTTTATTTTCTGAGATTAAGCTACTTAGCGTCACGGTAGTTATATTACAAATCTCAATAACCCACTTCTACCAAAGGTTCAGGAATCCACCCTACCAAATTTTTACTCTAATATTTGGTATTAACTTTTATTATTTATTTCAGTACTAAATTAAATTAATTGACTATTCGATATTGATTTTAAATAATTATTTATTACTAAAGTATTTTAACAAACTAAATAATAGTAACATGTAGCACTGATTTAAAGTAATTGATTTTACCTATTTATTTTGAATGCTAATTAATAAAACTATAAAATTAATTAATTAATGTAAATTTCTTATTTTTAAAATTAGTTAATTATGTGGTAATTAGTATTAAGTTGAATTGTCTATTAAATCATTGAACCTCTATGAAGTGGAGACTCAACAAAATTAGACTCTCCTTTAATAGATCTCTTTTAATACTATTTCAACCAGAAGATGGCTAAAACCTGAGTGATCGGTTAATTCCCAGAACCCGTTGTAATGCAGTGAGAAGCAAAGAAAAGAGTATTTTTTTTCCTAAGAGTTTCATTTCACCACACATAGCAACTCCCAATTGTAAATTCCCACTGGAAAATTATATAAGTGAAGCATAAGCATCTCTATAACTTACGAGCACATGCACGCACAATGGAATTGACATAATCTATTTTTCTTGAGAACACTCTCCCTGGAGTTTCAGCATAAGACATATTTGGCTGACTACGGATCGATTTTATATCTGTCTGCAAGGATAAGAAGGAAAGATAGTTAACATGCTTCTTTACCTAGGAAATATTTTAAAACCTTTGATGACAACGCTACCTCAATGAACGGGCGGTGGGTATCTGGAAAATAGCAAGCCAGAATAGCAACAGCTGCTTCCCTATATGCTAATCTTAGTTTCAACTCTTCAGGAATTTCAGTACTATCTTCCTGACCAGTTTCAAAGGTACCCTTTTGCTGCAAACCATTGAGAAAGTAGAGAAATGTTGATAATACGGCAACCCAACAAAACATAGTGCAATGCGTTCATCCTTTTACGAGGGAAAAAGACTATATCTAAGCTCCAAAAGAATGGAGGGAGTGGGGGAAGGCAAACACGACTAACCCTTTTTAATGCTTCAAGCAACTCTTCACGTCCAATATAGTCTAGATCCTTTCTAGCAGTCAAAATTCCAGCTTCGTTTCTGTCCGCATAAGAAAATAAATAAACAAGCTCAACTCTCCTTTGGAGTATAAAACGCAGGTCAAATTTTTTGTTGAAATATAATCATAGTTTTAAGAATTTCAAATTAGTACAGTATATTTTGCAATTCCGCCCCAGTGAAATCTTCAGTTAGCTCAGCAATTTCTTGGAGTAAAGCATCCTTAATCTCCTCAGAACGAAAAAATTTATTTCTAGCATGCACCTGCATTGTACATAACATGCAGATCCTTAAGACACCACAACTTTTTAAGAGTTTTCTGACTCTTCAATAACAAACCATCAAACTAAATACCTTCAATATGGCCAATCTTCCATCTTTAGATGGCAAACCAACCCTTATAATTTTATCAAAACGGCCCTTTCTCAACAGAGCAGGATCAAGAATATCAAGTCTATTTGTAGCACCAATAACTAGCACCTGAAAACCCCAGATTTAACCTATCAATCAGAAATTAACTCTTTAATTTCAAAAAAAAAGATGTGAAAACATTGCTAAAAATCTCGATTGGGTGAACTTTTTTTATGAGGGAAATCATGTGATGTGATCTGACAGAGCAAGTCAATATTTTACATGATATAAAGAAAACTTTGGAACTCGGAAAGTGAATACTCTCTATAACAACGCAACTTCTTCCATCATTAACAACTCCCAAAATAAAGATTTCCTCTTTAATTTTACCACCGCAGCTAAAACCAACTGTATCTCCCATCTCTTCCATTATCCAAATAACTATTCCTGCTCCCCTTATATGGACATTTGATTTGAATAATGACTAAGCAAATCTTAAATGAGAAAATTATAGAAAACCATAAAGGAAACAGCCTTATTCTAAAATATGGACATATATAGCTGAGAATCAGTGGCTGGAAATTGGGAAGATTTCCACTTAGGAATTAGGATAGCATATCAGTGAGTTTATTTTCTCTACGTACCTGTGCAGTAGAAACCTTGAATCCATCCATCTCGGTCAATATTTGAAGTAGGCCTTGTTCCCTTTCTGCTCCACCCTGTATTTCTACATTCAATTAAATCCATAATGCATGCAAACGATATTCAAGTTCAAGCATGTTAAGAGGAGGGCACAGCAGAGTTTCATAGTAAAGCCACTTTACAGGATCTCCGTTTCAATAGATGCATTTGAAGCTACAAAATTAGGTACAAATTCAACAGTCATCATTTCCAACTATCAACCACAGACAGATAAAATAACAGTTTGGCATACCATCAGAAAGACTAATGCATCACTTGTAAGTTGTAACAAGTTGTGGGGTTTTTTTTTAAAAAAAAATTGAGCATTAAAAGTTATTATACTATATTCTATAGATTTTGTTACAGGCCAATCACGAATTTCTTTTTACCTTAGCTTCATCTGCATGTTCTTAAGGTTGAATAGTTTACTAGTTAGTAGAGCCTCAAAGACTAATTGGGTGTTCTGATCTTCCCCAAACATTGTGACAGTATCAAACTATAAACCAACAAACTAGCAATTGAGCACTTCATCATCATGAATGTTTTGGGTCTAACTACTTCGACCAAGTGGTGTAAACCATTTCCCTTCCCTTATCTGAATCTTATGATAAGCTACTATGAAAATTTATTTAAAAAGAAAAAAGTTTAGAGCCACTTAGTTGATCTAGTAATTCACCCACTAGAGGAATTAGAAACTAATATATGACTATGGTCTCACTCTCACTAATGGTGTGAACATTGCAAAGGAACAGACATAGGAAGGGCAAAGATAATTATTCTGACCAATCGTGCCTTTATGAGAATCTACATCAATCCAAGAGAGGGAGTGACCCAGAAACAGGGTATCAAGAATTGACCGCAGTTGAGAAATGAGAAGATATCATATAAAATGTAGTCCAAGTTTAATGCCGTGTAAGCATCACAGAAGTATAAAGCAAAATTTGAAAACCAAAGAAAAATGCAGGTGGTATTTTTGAGGTAGACACATTATTTAGAAAATGGAATGGAGAGAAAAGTTTGTTTTCCTTACTCCACCAATATCAGGTCCACCACGTTTGCTACCAATGGCATCTATCTCATCAATAAATATAATGGAAGGTGCATATGATCTGGCACTAGCAAATAGATCCTTCACACGGGATGCTGCCACACCTACAAACATCTGGGGAAACAAATAACAGATCGCTAACGTTTCTGAATCCATTGCCTTTCATATTGCAACAACAATTTACATCAATTTACATTTAGATGATTCTTATTCATCTTGCAACAACACAGGATTTTATTACCAACCATCCTATATCAGTTCATTTTAGGAGTCGTGACCAGATTTACGTCAGATGTTGTACTGAAAACAATGGGCAGACATCATTATGATGTAACCAATGATGAAGACCAGAGAGTGGCAATCACTCAATAGAATAAGTGAATAAGTGTTTTTTCATTTGGCCTCAAGATGCAATATTTCCACTGCCATAGTGTCATTTGATCTTTAAATAAAATGTTTATCCAAAGAGTCAGATCTTCATCTTTTTTACGATTTTTGGAAACGAAGAAAAAATAGCAAAAGGACTGGGAAATTCCAGGGGATGGGGATTTTAGGAAAAACCCAAAGGACAGGAAAGAAAGTGTGGGATTTGGAAAGCAAGATGATTGGCCTCTTCAAGGTGTACTCTTCACGCTAATTTTTGTAATTACAGTGCCTCTTAAAATTTTTCTAACTGGAGTCTTTTTTGTAAACACCTTTTGCTTTCAGGTGGGATGAGCAACAAACCTTACCTCAACAAAATCAGTTCCATTTGCAGCAAAGAATGGAAGTCCAGCTTCACCAGCAATAGCTTTAGCAAGTAGTGTTTTACCAGTTCCAGGAGGCCCATGGAGTAGTACTCCTTTTGGGCAATAGATACCCTTGTCTTGGAACTCTTCATCATTTTTCAGAATTCGTACAATCTCTTGCAGCTCCCTCTTTATATACTCCTGTCCAGCAAAATCACTGAAAGTGACCCCAGTAGTTTCTTCTGCTGATATAAATTTTGCCCTGGTAAGAAGCCATTAAGTATTATATTCCAGGAATGACACAAAAAATATCCATTACTCCATAGAAAAAATGTAATAATACATACTTCTGGGATTTGAATTTGTCCCCCCACCCAAAAAAAATTTAAAAAAAACGAAGAAAGAAAAAAGAAATTTCGTTTAAGAGGATGGCGCAAGACTATTTAGTGAGAATTGTGTATGAGAGAAATAGGAGACTACTAATTTGAGCAAATAAAAGAAGCACGATCTATGGTGAAGCATTGGCAGAAATATCAATCAACTAAAAAAATAACATTAACCAGACATGAAATATTCAAAAATTGATCAAGGACATCTACTTACCGACTCTTGCCTAAAGATCCAAGTGCACGGCGCTTGAGTGGTAGTCTAGTTATTTTTCTAGGAACTCCCAAATCACAAGGTATCAACCTTGCATAGATTGGTCTCATCAAGTTATCAATCCAAAGATACAATGCAACAGCAAGAGCTAGCCGCATAGACCAAACAACTGCAGTTGCAACAGATGAATAAACTTCTGCAGGGACTGCATCCACATTAATTACATCAACGTTTACTATTTGTTGATGCAGCTTCTTCCAAACGTCATTCCAACAATCGATTGGCATACGATCAATCACATGACGCCGAAAAATGATTTCATTTTTTGCATTTCCTTCTGCTTCATCCTTGTAATATGGTAAAACAACTGCACAAGTATAACAATCAGCAATCAGAAAATTTTTCAGATGATAACTATTACACCCTACTACAGTGATTGTTGAAAGAAAACAGCTCGAACACATAACTAACAATCAATTGTTAGAGACATAAAATAACAAGAACATGTTAAAATGCTAAACTACAACAAAAAAAAAAATCTTAAAAGGCTAATTTAAAAGGAGGAAACTTCAAAACAAAAAAAGTGTAAACGTTCTAAAATATAAAGAGAATATACTGTGGCTACCTGACATTGTTTGACCGTAATTTGAGTACTCAATAAACTGGACATTACTCGAATTAAGCAGTGTCCAAAAATCACTATAGTTAATTTTGTGCGAGTTCTCGGGATCCCACTCAGTTCCCTTTAATTTTCCACGAATGGTCAATAAGGCCCTACTCCAACTTGAAGCCATTACAAGCTGCCTCTCTAATTGCAAATTCGCCTTCCTCTGAAGTTCCTCCAACTTATTTATCCGTTGTCTCTCAGCATCCTTTAATTTCTGAAAAACTCAAAACTCGGATATATGAGATAAAAAAAAAAGAAAATCGAATTGGTATTGACTGTCGGCTATGACAGGAGTTTTAAAATTGTTTCATAAATATATGTGCAGATACACGTTTATCGCCGACGGCCAAACATAAGACTGTTCTATTAATTCTCATTAGAAATGATAATTGCTTCTCAACAAACAGATCATAGCAAAATTATAGACCACCAACAGAACGAGCAACAAACGCGTTCCATTTAGTGTTACTCCTAATCATCAAGTAAAAATTCGTTTCCTGAACATAAGTTCCAATTTCAAGAACTGGAGAGCGTTCAACCTCAACTAACTTATCTGCCTCTTCCACATATTCAGCAATATATATCCCAAAATTACATTACTCTCAAGGTCCTCATATCTCATTAACGAAACACCAATCCGAATTTAAACGTAGAAACGAGAGGAAACCTCGAATAGCTGAGCAGACTCGACGTCTTCCTCTACATTTGTGGAGGCTACAACCGCGTCTGTATCCGAACTGGAAGCTTTCGGAGTGAAAACTCTGAGCTCCCGGGACCTGTGGAAAGTAAAAACGCGGTTTCTGGAGCGAATTCTGGCAGCTGAACGATGATTGCTGCACGAGGAAGAACATAATGAAACTAGCTGAATTTGACCGAGAGATGTAGTTGTGCGAAGGACAGGATGCGATAATTGGGTGAAATTAAGTGCGTTTGAAGCCATTAGCGTTATGAATCCAGCATTTGGGAGTGTCTTCAACTCTTCTATCTGATTATCTTCCTACCGAGTCTCACTTTCTTGCGAACTATGTGAGAAAACTGAAGAAAGGAGGTTGAAGATTGTGTGTGTGTGTCTACAGTGGTCCGTACATAAAATATATATGATTTTATTTAACTATTAAATCATATTATTTTAACTTTAAATTATTTATTTCATCAAATTTTAATCAACGTAATACCCTAATTAGCTAAGTGTGTGTGTGTTTTTTTTTTTCTCTAGTATAATATAATTAGTTTAATGGAACAAAAATAAGATCATACGGTGCAGATAAATAGGCTATTTCGACGAGAAAAATTAGAGTTTTAATATCGACTTTTATATGTTGCACTGAAAAAATGTATAAATAAATAATTAAAAGTGATTTTAAAAATTTAGACAACACTAAAAATTACTTTAAATCTTTTAAGAAATATTAGGGTTTACTACATGTGTGCCTCATGTGACTTTTGGAAAAAAAAATCAAATTTTCTATAAACATCTTTTTATAAATTTATGTTGAGTTTACAATTACTTTGAAAGTGAATTTAGAGGATTATATTTGTTTTTTTTTTTTAAATGTAGTATCTGATAATGAAAAATAATAATAATTATATTGATTTAAAAATTTTGTGAATACATACACTTGAAAAATATGATTATATAAGGAATGACTTTTAGGTGGTTACTCGAAAATCTTCGAAATATATATTGAGGAAAAAAATACATATATGTGATTAATATAATCACTTGTAAACTAATTTGCTAATAAAAGCACTTAAAAACATATAAGCAAATTTATAATAAAAAACATTTTTTTAAAGTATTTTATGAAAAAGTACTTAAACTAAATGAATGGCAAAATTACCCTAATTCTCCCTAAACTATTTATAAAATAAGGTTTTCGCTTATAAACACTTTCATTCATAAATTATTCCGAGTTTAATTTAACTTTTGTAAAAATGAATTATGAATCAATAAGTTCTAATTAAGGCGTATGTGAGTTGAATTAAAAAAAGTATCAATTATTTTTATGAGTATTATAATAGTTATTAATTTTGTTAATTTTATTAGTTCAGATTATGAGTTCTGAGGACTGAACCATCAACATTTGTGAGTAGAAGACGCCTTATATACACAGATTAGCTATTAATTTGGTTAATTCAGTGCATATTTCTACTCCTCGTTAATCAAGTACTTCAAAAAAAATCAGGACTTTGTTTTTATCTCTGATATTGAACCCATTGTTCAAGTTCCGACGATTCACTTCGGAAACTATTTCGGAGGGAGCATCGAGCCCAATTGCCGGTATTTATCTTACGCTGACTAAAAAAAGTTGCAGTTGGAACGAGCTAATTTTTTGCAATCACAATCCAGAAACAGAGATGATTGAGATCCGTAGGTGAAATGGTGAACCGAAGCTTTGCCCACCATAGGACCCAATCGACTTCCAGATTGCTTCTGCGAAAATCATCCCCTTTTGCTGTTACCCTCTCTTTGATATTTATTTTTGCATCTTCCATCTTCGTATTCTTCTTCTTCTGCACCAGAAATATATTGGATGATGAACACAAACCGTTGTTTTCAGAGCCTGAGGAACCTCAACCTAAATCTGAGATGGTATGGTGTTTTCTTCGCCCTATCGTCGTGTTAAGGAAAGCGTGTTTTTTTTTTCTTTCTTATTTGGTGATTTGATTTGTTGTAAGACTTAGTTTAGTGTTTGCTTTCATCCCCACATTTCCATGATCGGCCTTTTTATTTTCGACGTGGTAGCTGCTTGGGATCTGATAATTTGGACTTAAAATACGTTTTTGCGAATTTGAGAGAAGTGTTTCAAATGAAGTGTGGAAACCTTGGATTAAGGACGGAAAAACATCTTTTACAAAATAAAACGGAACATATATTAGTAGGTTGCTTAAGCTGCACTTTTTTCTGATAGGGGAAACCATCCTACGGGGAATTTAGGAAAAACACATCTCTCTTCTGTTTCCTAGGCTCTTTGTTTTGTTTTAATATCGTCATATGATATGTTTGTTTCCTGTTTTCATTCTTCCTAGTAATTTGTGCTTTTTGTAGTCCTTGTATTCGGTCGGCTTGGTTTTTGTGCCTTTCTTTTGTACTTTCAGCACAACAATCAAAGTAATAATTAAAGTCTTGGGGGGAGGGGGTTGTTTGATTATGGCATTCTTTGCCATTTCTATGTAAATGAGGGAGGAGGAGACGGAAATGGAAACAAAACAACTTGGTAAACATAATAAATGATTATAAAGAGTTACTAAAGAAGGACTACAAGAAGGACTAAAGAGTTACTAATGCCTTTCTTCTGTACTGTTACAACTGTTGTTTGAACTTTATACTGTGGTAAATTTTGATATGTGATTTCATGTTTGAAAAAGTGAACAAGGGACTAATTCAATATCATGTTTTGATTCTGAGAGCTAATTAGCTAGATTGAATAAGAGCAACACTAAGGAAGTGTAGAATTTGTTTTCATTAAATAAAACCTTAAAAGGCGAGGGACTAAAGAAGTAATCTTCCAAGATTAAATATCATTCAGAGGGTGAGTAACAAATATTCTTGTGCAAAAAAACTGTGCCTTGCGCTAAATTGTTTTGTACAGCTTCAACAATGTAGTAATTACTCTGGAGCTAGCTCTCTTTTTATCATGTGCCTTTTTATTTATTTTTCCAAAATTTTATGAAGGGATTAGTGACTAAATTGGTTGTCTTTTGTTATGAAGATATCAGTTGATCACCAATGGGTCGCTCCATCGAGTTATGGGTTCCATCCCTGTGTCAAGGCTACACCAAGATATAAAGGTAATTGTGTCTCTTGTTTCCTTCAGTTTTGGAGAGTAAGCATGTTCACATAGTGGTTGTGATCTCATTTGTTGTTGCAGTTTAAAGAAAGATGTTTTGATTATCTAGTAGATTTTTGCGCTGATTTTCATTCAACATTGCAGAAGTCAATACCTTCTTAGGCCATGTTCATTTCACTAATAATCTTGAATGCAAACTTGTAGTAACTTTCATAATTGTTATGGTTCTTAGCTGCAGTTATTTTTTTTATATAAATCAATGTTCGAAGTGCATGTCTGCACATAAAACTACGCACCTTCACACACAAGAGAAGAGATAATGAAAGGAAAGAACCCTTCTTTTCTAATTTCTTGTTACCGTTTCAGCTGCCCAAATGTCAGAGCATTACATCACAGTGAGAAGTAATGGAGGACTAAATCAAATGCGAGCTGGTGTAAGTTGCTAACGTTGTTGCTTCTGATAGGAAATTGACCAAATATTTGTAAGGATAGAGTCCCATTTAGCTTCACGTGTAAAAGATAAGTTGATACAAACACTGTGATGCTAAACGTTGTTGCCCAGTGTTGTTAAATCTGATTACTTGTGTACTTGGGTTTGGAATTATACTTTGTTTAAATTGTAGTAACTCTAAGCATTTATATCCTTCGTTTCTTTACTTTCATTTTTTTTTTATAACTAAACCAACTTTTGTTAAGATAAATGGAAGCACACAAGAGAGACACAATAAAAGAAGGAAAAAAAAAACATGTCCAACCAACATAATGTTGCATGAGAATCACAAAAAAGGAGGCCCATGTTGGTGATCAAGAAAGGAGAATAACTAAAAAGAAAATCTTAGAACTATGAACCTAAGCAGAGCCATTAACGTGTGCCAAACCCGTCCCAACTCCCCTTCCGCGAGCAATCAATAATCAAGAAAGTTTTTTATAGAATTTGCTTAGGTCAAGAGAGTTCAGAGATGTACTAATCCAGGAGAAAATTAGAGAACTCTCCATCTCTCCCAACTTCAATCTTGCCAACCAAAAAAGTACCTCTCCCTCTTACATCAGTTACCCTATAATGCGAACTAGATTTGTTTCTCTTCTTGCCTGCTAACAAGTTAGTTACCATGGACCCCACACTTATATCATACTGCTAACATGGTAACAGCAGTCATCTTTCACTCTCTTTCTCCTATACATATTAATAATAGGGGCCTATCACTACCCCGCCCCCAAAGCACTATTTTTGGTAATATTTTTTTAACTCTCATGTCAGAATTTCATTTGGTGAATTTTTTTTTCCTAATAGATTTCTGACATGGTGGCTGTGGCACGCATTATGAATGGGACCCTAGTTATTCCTCAATTGGATAAGCGTTCATTTTGGCATGATACAAGGTACTTAGATTTATGTCTTCACTCACGCCAATTTGTGGATCTGTTGGTTGCTGATTCTGTTGTTAATTTAACCCTTCAAGTAATGTATACTTTTTACAGTACATTTTCAGATATTTTTGACGAACGTCACTTTATCAAAACCTTGGAAAGTGACGTTAAGATAGTCAAAGAGCTCCCCAAGGAATTGGAGTCTATTCCTCATGCCCGTAAGCATTTCACTTCATGGTCTGGTTTTGGTTACTATGAAGAGATGACGCGGTTGTGGAAAGATTATCAGGTATTTTGAATGCTTCAATATCTTGTATTTATAAAAATCTGAAGTTAAAATTGAGGAATCTTCTTCTTCTTCAGTAATCTGTTTTCCAGTTGATTCCTTCATTTTCTTAATGTTGACTACTATTCTTAGTTTGGATGCACAGTGGTGGACAAGTGGTCCAACCACAAAAGAAAAGATGTGAATTTTATCTAAAGAGCTTCTGACTAAACAAAACTTTGTAGTCTATAGCATCATTTTGAGGTTCTGTAGAATCTTTCTGATGTTAAGCTTGACAGTTTGGAATATCTAATTTGAATTACAATTCTAGTCTGTAATATTTAAAAAAATTATAATAATAATAATTGTAGACCCCATGTTTAATTATTTTCTTGTTCTATCTTGAATTGTTCAACCGAAAAGTCTTCCCCTGTTTGATTTTTTATTTTTCCTTCTTCATTGGTTGTTTAGTAATTTCTAGGAAGAATCTGCATCTGTCTTATCAAATATATTTCTGTAGGTCATTCATGTGGCAAAATCGGATTCTCGATTGGCAAATAATGATCTACCTCTGGATATCCAGAGACTCAGATGTCGTGCAATGTATGAAGCCATTCATTTTGCTCCACCGATAGAGAACTTTGGAAAGGTTTGGATTGTTTCTGGTTTTAAAATATTTCTTAGCACCTGCTTCACCAATTTTTAATGCCTTTATCCAAAATTCAAGTATCGAAGATCCTGGAGATAGTTGAATTCTTGAATTGGTGTGGGCTAAATTCTCAGAAATGCACATCAAAATACCATTACACTGGAACGGGATTCAAAATCCTTGAAAATGATTGTCTCGAAATGTTAGAGAAATTCATCTGACAGTGGGGTGATAATGAACGTCAAGTTAACATTTTTCCAGTATTTATAAATTAAGAGGTCTCCTATGGGGCTTCCTGCTAAATTAGGTTCTGAGCATGCATGACGGTGACACCACAGAAGCTGGTCGAGCGGCTTAGATTGCTTGGAGGAAGATATATTGCCCTTCATTTGAGATATGAGAAGGACATGCTATCCTTCACGGGTTGTACTTATGGTTTGACTCATCTTGAAGCCGAAGAGCTGAGAATAATGAGGTGAATATTATCTGTGCCAGTAGACTCTTGTAAAATAAAGTACATGGAAATTCTCAGTCTTCATCCTTCTTATTTTGCTTAATGTTGTTTTTTCTTTCTAGGGATAAAACTCCTCATTGGAAGATAAAAAATATAAACTCAACGGAACAGAGATTAGAAGGCCTTTGTCCACTTACTCCCAAGGAAGTGGGGATATTCCTGCAGGCTCTTGGGTATCTTCCATCAACATTAATCTACATTGCAGCTGGGGAAATCTATGGTGGCAATACTCGAATGTCTGAGCTTTCTTCTCGGTTTCCAAATATTGTTACCAAAGTTAGTTCACCATAATTTCATATAATCTCGATGAGAAGTGGTATTATAATGCCAATTCTACTAATTTGGTGCAGTTATAGCTAATTGTGGTCTCCTAACAGGAAACACTTGCGACACAGGAAGAATTGAAGCCATTCATCAATCATGCTTCTCAGACTGCTGCACTTGATTATATTATTTCAATTGAGAGTGATGTTTTTATCCCAACATATTCAGGGAACATGGCAAGAGCTGTTGAGGGCCACCGTAGATATTTAGGGCACCGCAAAACCATCACTCCAGATAGGTAATAATAAGCTGAGAGCTGCCAGGCTCAGAGAAAGTTTCTCTGGAGTATTCTATGACAGGTTTAGCCATGTTTATAATGATGTTCACTAACTTTCTGCGTGTCAGTGAATTAGTTATGCCTGCAAAAAGTTTGCCCCCATGTCGTCACGCTTGATTTTACATGATTTGGTTCCATGGATATGGAAACCGTGACCATGTTTTTAATACTTTTCTTGAACTAAAGAGATTTTCTTTCAGAGCATTAATACGTGCTTAAGCTTTTTGAAGGATCTGCTTGCACCTTACTAAAGCAAATGCTAAGAGTGAAATAGGCTTTGACTTGAGGCGAAGTTGCAGTTTCAGATGGTTGAGTCTACTAATTATAGTGCATCTGTAATGCCTCTGTTACGAATACTTCAGAATGAGTCTAATGACTTGAGAAAAGCAAATACTCAACCGAACGAACCTTCACTTGAGGGGAAGTTTTGTGATGGCTGTTTTATCTTCATGTCAGACTCACCTAGTGAGATTTCTTAGGAGAAGATTTTCATCTTGAGCCTATCTGCTGCTTGGAATGTATGACATTCCTTGGATAACAATGGCTTTTTTTTCTTTTTTGCACATTTTTTAGCATGATTCAAATAATTTTAAATATCCAACCTTTATGATAGATGTTGATGGCTGTTTTATCTTGACATGATTGATGTTGCCGCCCTCCTTCTGTTTCCCCTTTCTATTCCATGATCTATTCACTCTATTTTTATCATTTTGTAGGAAAGGACTTGTTGAAATTTTTGATAAGATGGAAAAGGGACAGTTAAGTGAAGGGTTCTCATTATCAGATCATGTGCAGCTGATGCATAAGAATAGGTAAAAGTTTGTTACAATTTTTATAATTTTTATAATTTTAGAATAGGACAACAGCTGCTACTGCACCTTGCAATACAAAGGTAGTCACCAAAATGATAGAAAGCTTTTTTTGTTTAGCTGGCTGTTAGAACATGTAATTTACATTAAAAATTGTCACAGACAAGGGGGTCCAAGAAAAAGAAGAGGTCCACAACCCGGAATAAAAGGTCGAGCACGATTCAGGACCGAAGAATCGTTCTATGAAAACCCGTATCCTGAGTGCATATGTAAATCTAAAGGGCAACTCTGAAATTACCTAGATGCAGCAGGCTTTATGGGTTATTCTTAGCATTCTCGAACCGCTTTCAAGCGACGGAGATCGTTAGAAATATGCTGCTCTGAGGAGTCGGTATTCCGTTCTCAGATCAACGTTGTCGATAACTTGGGGATGTTTGCCAACTATCTCAGAAATCAAGCAAGCTACTGAAGTTGTACTTGATTTCACTATTTTTGTTCTGTCTTCTTTTATTTCTCATAATTCATAGCTATTGTTTACATTACTATGTATCAGAAGATACAGTTAACAAACAGCAAGGAACCTTTATTTTATGATTTTATCCATTTAATATCTTTAGGTGTTTACATCTTTTGCTTGTTCCATTCATATTTTTATTTATTTGGTCCTGTTAAAAATGTTGATTAGTTCAAGTTTTGATGAAATTATAATGTTTGATTCTAAAAAATGTATGTGCATATTACGACCTATCCATTTTGATATCTTCTTTGTGTTTTATTTTAATGCTTTTGAAAACAGGGAATGTTGTACATGAACATGCAGAATCAATATTTCCAAATATAATAAACTGTTTTAAAAATTTTAGTCGACAGCCCAAATTCTGAAAACATGAATTGTGTAAAATTAGCGAACATTTGTACACTAAATATGTCTCTTACTTAAAAGCCTCACTAGGTACAATTGGAAATTTGAACTAAAAAAAACGAAGGTACAATTGGAAATTAAGTTTAAGTGCCTAATTAAGATTATCAAAAACTTGACGATAAGAAAAAAAATAACAATTATTAGAGTTCTAAAAATACACGTTTCTTGGAATGAGCAATATTATGTATTGACTATAGGTTATAGGTTAAATTACAAGTTGAATTCTTAAATTTTTAGATAGTCTAATAGATTTCTAAATTTTCAATTTTATATCACAAGTTTATATCAAATTCGACATTTTTCAAAAACACTTGCAAACCTATTAAACATTAAATTGAATTGTCAAAATCCTGTTATTTTTGTGTCAGTTGTGAATTTTAAAAAATGTTGAATTTGACAAGATTTATTTGATACAAAATTGAGCGTTTAAAAGTTTATGAAGTATTTTAGACTTTTGAGACCTGTAACTATTATTACTTTAAATTAAAAAACATTTTTAGATGCAAACTTTAAAAGCTTCGATCTAAACTTGTAATTTAACTCGGTGTCTATCAACAAAGGTTGAGAGCATTCACTAAAGTCCAAAAGGCAGTTCCGGCTTGGAAATGGAAGTATTCAAAAAAACGCTTCCCCATTTTCCCACCAGACTGCGTGCTAACCAATGGGCGCACGTTAGCAAACAAATTTCAATTTCTCTTACTAATTTGAATTGAAAATCAAAATTAAAAATTAATTTTTTTAGAGTTAAATTACAAATTTATCCTATGACAAGTTTTTGTCAAATAAGTTTATTAACTTTATAAAATGTTTAATAAATTTCTGAATTTTTAATTTTGTATTTATTAGCTCTCTAAATTTTAAAAGTGTCTAAGGGTTGCTGGTAATATATTATTAGCATATTTGAGTTCAACAACATTTGAGATAAGAGAATCGAACTTATGATCTCTTGATCAAAGAGATATATCTTTAACTAATTGAACTATGTTTGATTTAACTTTAAAACATGTTGATTACATCAATGATAATGTGCAAAATTAAAAATTAAAAAATCTATAGATAGAATAGTGAAAGTTGTCAGTTCAAATATAGTTTAGTGGATAAAACATACACTTCTATAACAAAAATATTCATTGTTGAAGTAAAAAAAATAGTGAAAATTAAAAATTGATTAAATACATTTTTTTTAGTTTTCATGTGAGGGGTGAAGATTTGAACACACGACCTTTTAGTCTGAAAAATTATATCTTAATTAATTCAGGTAGGTTTGGTTTGCCAAAAAAAAAAAAAAAGAACAAAGTCTATTTAACATAATTTAAAATTAAACCTAGTAAACAAAGTTTATAGATTAAAGTTACAATTTAATTGAAATTAAAAAATTTATTATTACTTACGTTCTTTCTGTCTTACCTTCGACCTTTCTCTCTCCAACAACTTCGACGACCACCACCATCTGTGCACTACTACCAACACCACCTCCAGCACTTCTTCAACGACGACGCTGCTCAGAAATTAGCAGAGGATTTCAAGATCTACACGATCACCTTCAGTTTTCTCTCGCGCCATTTCATCAATTTCTGTTTCCAGCAATCCGATTTCACTTCCTGTGCTTCAGCCCTCAGGTGTGTGGTTTCCTATTCTCATCTCCGACTCCCCCTCCCTTCTGGTTGATTATACGTCAGCAACTTACTTGAATTCTTCGGTGGGTGTTTTGTTTGACATTCCGTTCATTTCCCTTCCGCGAGGGGTCTGAAGGAATCGCTTCCCCGTCATTATTGTTATTGGGAATTTAGATTCCGGTTGGTTGACGAATGTGATTCAGTGTGGGCGTTGGAATTTGGTTTTTCCGGTGTCTGAACTCAGTCGCTTTTCGGAGTATTGGCTGTCTGTGGAGGTTTGAGTAGGATTCGTGATCAAGGAATAGTTTGCTTGTTGCGGTGATCTGAATTTTGAGAGGATTGGGGGGTTTCGGGTTCTGCGTGAGTTGCTATTTGGGTTTGTAATGATCGAGTGAGAATGGTAAGGTTTCTGGGACTCACTCGTGGTGACTCTTATGAGTCGCCTCGAGAGATCGCCTCCAGGGCCACAACCACGAGCGAGAATGGCGAGAGTGGTTGGCTCATTCGGTTCTTTGACTCGGCGTTTTTCTGTGAGTGGATTGCTGTTAGCTATCTCTACAAGCATGAACACTCGGGGGTGCGTGATTACCTCTGTAACCGAATGTATACGCTGCCTCTATCAGGTCTAGAGAGCTATTTGTTTCAAATATGCTACATGATGGTGCACAAGCCTAGCCCTTCATTAGATAAATTTGTAATTGATATGTGCTCCAAGTCGCTTCAGATAGCTTTGAAGGTGCATTGGCTTTTAGCTGCGGAGCTCGATGACTCTGATGATACTGATGGGATAAGTAGGATCCAGGAGAAGTGTCAGATTGCAGCGACCTTGATGGGTGAATGGTCACCTCTTGTGCGACCTCAAGGAGAATCGATGAGCCCTGGGAGCAAGAACCAGGTTTTGAATAAACTATTATCATCAAAACAACAGTTATTATCCTTTGTGTCTTCTCCACCTGACCGGAGGTCCATGTCATTCTCACCTTCATCAGGGAACAATTGGCAAGAAGATGCAGGTCAGTTATCGCCTGATGAGAACAATATTTTTAAGAAATTTATCCCAAGCCCAAAGGTTAGAGATGCATTTTTGTTTAGGAAGTCGGCAGATAAAGATGGTGATGAAACTGAAAAGGATGGGTTTTTCAAGAGGCTTTTAAGGGACAGCAGAAGTGATGATGACTCAGGTTCTAAGATACGGGATAATCTGCTCTTCAGGAAGTCATCAGAAAAAGATGACGATGACTCTGAAAGAGATAGTTTTTTCAAGAGGTTTCTGAGGGACAGTAGAGGAGAAGACGAGGATGTGACTTCAAGCTCAGACGGCTTTTTCAAGAGGTTGTTTCGTGATAGCAAGAATGACTCTCTGGATAAAATAGCTTCCAAGTCCGGGGAGGATGATGAAAAGGAAGGATTTTTTCGAAAACTTTTCAAGGATAAGTTTGAAGATAAGCGGGATGGGATTGACAAGAATGAAGATGATACGAACTCGGAAGAAAAATGTTCCAAATCCAGGGAAGATGATGAAAAGGAAGGATTTTTCCGTAAACTTTTTCGGGATAAATCTGAGGATAAAAATGATATAACTGATAAGGTTGAAGATGCCCATGGGAATGGGGAAGAAGAAGAGCCTTCAGATTTTTCATTGTTTCGCAGATTGTTTCGTGTGCATCCTGAGGAAGCAAAAAGTATCGACTTAAATGATAACAGTAACATGGATAGCCTACCTGAAAGTAGCCGAGGCACAGAAAATTTTTTTCGCAAGTTGTTTCGAGATCGTGAGCGTTCGATTGAAGACTCAGAGCTTTTTGGATTGAAGAAGCACAACGAGGTACATTTACTATTGGTCTCTAAGTCCTATTCCATAAAGAAAATGATGTTCAGTTTTCTTTGATAATGAAATTATAAGAAGGTCATACCACCAGGGAGTTAAAAAAAGACTTCAAATTGGTGACAATAGAACAAAAAATGTAATTATGGAGGAACTTAGGCTAATAGAACCAAGAGGAACTCAAATGATAAAAAATGCTGCCCTAAATTTCCTCAACATTCCCTTAAGACAGAGCATTAAGGAGCAGAACAATGCAATATTTTAACACCTACGGATGCACATCCGTTGTCTGACTCTGCTACAACTTTTTGGCACCCTAGTCTGAATTATATTACTCATAACTTTTTAGAAGCATCCGGGTTCCCCGAGGCAGCAAAATGAGAAGTCAAATGTGAAGCCTCCACTTCCAAATAGTACTGCATCTCAATTCAGAAAAGGAGCTTATCATGAGTCGTTGGAGTTTGTTCATGCTTTATGTGAGACATCATATGGTTTAGTTGATGTATTTCCAATTGAAGACCGCAAAAGTGCTCTTCGGGAGGTTGTTTATAATTTTTCTGCCAGTTAACATAACCTCTTATGTTTTCACATTTTTTTGAGTTCCTTACTGAAATAGTTCATATATTTCTTGTCATTCTGTTTAAAGTCTCTTGCAGAAATAAATTTAAGAGTAGCTGAGGCTCAAAATAATGGAGGTATGATCTTATTTAGAAGGTATTTTATATGATGCTAATTTAGAAGCATTATTTTTTCTAGTGCAACATGTAGCATGTAATGCTAATATATTCAAAACAGTCTGGAAGTTTCCAAAGAAAATAATGCCATTCTTTTAGGTCTCAATTTTTTATTTAATTTCCAAACTGCAGTTTTCAAAAGGACTATTTGTAAAATCTCTTAATGAAATCTTCAAAACTATGAATAAATTTTTGTCTCTTAAGTGTTGAAATGTGGTTGCAATTTGCAAACATTTGTGCTGTTGTGATGTAGTTGTTTCACATGCACAGTTGCAAATGAGTTTGTATATTAGTTCGTCATTGTCTATTTGCTTGCTCCAGTTGGACATTTTTGTGCTGCCTGCAAGTTTGGGGTGATTTGATGCTGTTCTAGAGATATCAGCTCTTAATATGCTAAGATAAGAGAAGGGTTCTGTAAAGTGGGGTTTTTTTTTATCTTTTTAAATTTTATGGCTATTTTGTGGAACATATGATTGGAGAGAAATTGAAGAATTTTTAGAGGATCTTTGGAGGGTCAAGAGTTTTTGGGATCAGTGTGCTCCACGGTTTGCTTTAATGTGTTCTTTAGATGTGTAAAACGAAAAAGTTGTGTGATTATCTTTTTTTTTTCTTCCTGTTTTTAAATACATTTTCTAAAATTTAATTCTTAGCAATTAGAGTTTTTTTTTTGGTAATTTTCTTTTGTTGATTTTTTTGTTGTTGTGAGCTTCCGTTTTTTGTATTGCCTCACTTTTGTTCTTTCATTTTTCTTAATGGATGTGTGGATTTTCATTAAAAAAATTGACGTCAACACTAGGCTCCTTGAGGTCTTATTTGGTTGACGATTTAAGGAAAACCAAAAGTTACTTGGAAAAATGCCACCGGAGCTCTCTTTTGGTTTCTTTGATGGAAAGAAACAATAGAATTTTTTAAAGATAAATGTAGACCCTTTTATTTTCTTTTGTGATGTTCTACTAGCTGCTGCTTAACGAGTAAAAGGATCGACGAAAGAAATGCTAGGAGTTAGTCTTGATTGGGTCCTTTCTGTAATCTCGTTGCGTAATATTTGGAGAAAGATGTCTTATCTTCTAGCCTTTCTTGTATACCCCAGTTCTTGTGGAAGTTTCTTCAAAAGAAAGAAAAGGAATTCACATTTTCATTTGCATATTGATGGGTGATTTCTCTGTGTTCTAGTAAATATGCAATGCTAGATACTGCAAGGCATTCATGCTGGAAGTTGAGCTTTTTGATTATTTAGATATTGTTTGTATTTTCAGGTGTTTCCTTTCCCATGGGAAGGGGGATGTACCGTGTTGTCCATATTCCTGAGGACGAAGCTGTGCTTCTCAACTCTAGAGAAAAAGCACCTTACTTAATATGTGTTGAAGTACTGAAAAGTGAAGTTCCAAAGTAAGTTCCAGTAGGCTTATCTTCGTGGAAGGCAATTACTGTCATAATTGCCAACCCATACAAGTCATCATAATAATAACATTTAAGACTTTGACCCCTCTTATCTCTTTATCTTACTTTTTGTATTTTATCAACTTGTTTTAGCAACGTAAAGGATCCCTCCAGTGCTCAAAAGTTATCTAGAGGAGGAATTCCTTTAGCAAATGGAGATGCACTATTACCGAAGCCACCTCCATGGGCTTATCCATTGTGGACAACTCAGGAGGCTTACCGTAATAGTACTGATCGAATGTCCAGTTCTACTGCTCAAGCAATTGATCAAGCAATGTCACATAAGTCAGATGCAAAACTGAAATTTGTTAGTTTGAAACTTTCTGTGGAGAAGCAACTGCAGAATGAGTCAAAGAACACCAGAATAACTGGTTCAGACCCCGCTGAAATTGTTTCAAGCAGTCAACAAGGTACAGCAGATGTTGCTCATGGTCCAGGAGCAGCTCCAAGCAGTGACTTGGAGTGGGTCAGAGTTGTGCTCACAGCCGATCCTGGAATTAGAATGCAAGACATTGAAGTACAGGGAGCACCACGTCGGAGAGAACACCGTCGGGTCCCAAGTACAGTAGCTATAGAAGAAGTAAAGGTGAGATTTTGCGTTTGGAAATACCATTTACACATGCACACATCAATCATCATCATCATTATTGCCAGTTGCTTAGAGATTTTGTGATGACATCCTGTTGACGATAACCTTCTTTAGAATTGTATTACGTATGTAGTAGGCGGTAAGAGGTCTGACCTCTAGGGGCACTCGTTAAACTTTTAAAGCAATCACAAAACCCTTGCTGTGAAACACATTGGAGGGAGAAAGAAGGAATCATAGACCCTACTCTGACAGATGCCTAAACCTTTCATCAGGCCCAATCTATACCACAATTTTTTTTCCCTTCGATTGAGAATTTCTGAGATGGATATTGCCAACCTCCCATGAACTATGAATGAGGTCACGTAGGAGTAAGAAAATCCTCATGCTCACACCATGCTGGATTGAATGTTTTTTGCTATCTTAATTTCTAATCTGCAGTTTAAGAAATTGAACTTTTTATTTTCTTATTTTCTTTCTGCATTGGTTTTTGTGTGATGGCACATTTTTAAGTTTTTGTCTCTTGCCTAATAAGGATGGAGTAAAACTGATTTAAAAATCATTTTTGCCTTCACTGTATCAATCTATTGGTTACTGAAATGCTCTAGATTTGTAAAACAATTTCATACAGTATTTTCTAGTACTGTAGATTTTTAAAACAATTTTAAAAAAAAGCTCCAGCTCTCAGCCCTTCAACCCTCAATGTGTTTTTTGTGTTGTGGAGCTTCTGAAGGTCAAATCTCATTTGCTGTTTCATTGCAATTTTGCAAGAGCATTGTAGAACTTATTATTTCAAGAATTCAATATGTACTGGGTATCCTACAAGGATTCGAAGAATAATTTGCTTCAACTTCTTTGCGGTCCTTTTCCTACCAAATACCGATTATTGCGGATCAATTCCATTAAGTTCATTTCCTATGACTTTTGGAAAGGAGTCAGAATTTTTTAAGGCAAATTCAAGACTCAGGAGGATTGCTTTGCTAATGCCAAATTTAGAACCTCTTAGTGTTCTCTTTCTAATTTTGTTTTTATTTTTTTCTCTTAATCTTCTTTTATTTTGATTTGACTCCTTTTGGAGTTTGTTTCTTTTCGAACAATCGTATCTTTTCATCTATCAATAAAAAGTTGTTTCTTGTTCAAGAAAAAAAAAATTGCTTGTTGGATCTATGACAGTTTTTTAAGTATAAATAGGCTTATTGCTTGAACTTGCGGGCACACATTGCTTTCGGTGATGAATGGTTGTGGAGACCAAAATGATCTTCCAAATTGATCTCATCCTACCAATTTAATATCGTTGATGCTTTGTCAGTTACTTATTGCAGCTATTAAAAGTTTTTGTGCATCACCATGCAATTTCACCTATGTTCTAGATTTTTAGCTACAAGCTAGTGGGCTTTCTGCATGAGGTGCTTATCGTGAATCATAATGCTTGTAATCAAACCAGAGGATGAAATGCTTGGTCATTTCTTTAATGAAAGGTTGTTTCTTGTTAAAAAAAAATGCTTGGTATAATTCTTAGGATGGTATTCGACGACTCTTTCCTTGCATCATTTGTTTGTCATCCTCTTAAATTGTTATACCGTCAATCAAGTTGCTGCTGCTTTTTGGAGCAGGCTGCGGCAGCAAAAGGAGAGGCACCTCCTGGACTCCCTCTAAAAGGCGCTGGTCAGGATTCATCAGATGCCCAACCAAGGGTGATGACTGAAAAAATGGTTATATTTTTCTATATCATGCAATTTTTGGTAGTTTAGAGCTTAAAATTCTCCTTTTAAAATAGGCAAATGGCAGCACACCAACGGCCAGTGATGCTTTATCTGGAGAACTTTGGTCTGTTAAGAAAGAGAGGATACGTAAAGCTTCAGAATACGGAAAGTTATCTGGTTGGGACTTGCGTTCTGTAAGTTTTGTCTAGGTTTTCTCCAATCTTTTCCTATTCAACACTTATTTTTGCAATCTTTGTATTTAAATCTCATTAATCTTGATAATATTGAAATCAATTGCCTGTGGTATGGTAGATATAGCCATGGACTTAATAGAACAATTTTCAACATCCCAAGGGCACATGATCTTGAATAGTGGATAGGTTCTCTCTAGCAATGGTCACTTCATATCTTTAAAGCCTTTATTTGGAGCCACTGTAGTAGCCAAGATCTTTCTTTAGGAAATAATGTTATATGGGATACCAAGGAGCATTGTCTCAGATCGTGACAACATGTTTTTAGTTAATTTTGGACTATAGTTTTCATCTACAAGGCAAGGCAAGACATTCATCATGAATATTAAATATTATTATCAGTTTCCTTCAACTTGATGACATATTAGTTTGTAACTTAGCATGGTAATCCTGTGACGATCTCCTCTTGCTTACTATCTATCTGGAGCTCCAATTAGTTTATGGATTATTTAGGTTTGCTGTTGTTTATTCTCTTTTCCTTTTCATAGGTCATTGTGAAGAGTGGAGATGATTGCAGACAGGAGCATCTTGCTGTGCAACTAATTTCACACTTTTATGGTATGGCTATTTTTCAGGGTTTCTGTTCAATCATCTTTCTCTCTCTTAAAGGAAAACATGGTGGATTGGTTAAAGGCTAACGGGACAAGACATCCCTATGCTAAACTTTGATGTTGAAAGAAGATTAATGCAGGAATGGATAGGAAGAATAGTTTAATTCAGTTACCTGATAAGTAAAGCTTTAGATTGATAGTTCATTATAGTTTTGTTATTTGATTGTTTTATTTTCCTTGCTTCGTAAAGCTATAAAAAGCTTAAGATGGGGTTTGTTTTTTGGATGCCCTTATATTTCTTTCATTTTTTTTAATGCAAGCATGGTTTCTCTTTAAAAAATAAAAAGAAGCTTAAGATGGGAAATTATTGCGCAACTTTAGGATACCAATGAATTAAAAGGGATTAAAGAGTTGTTCCTTTTTTTCTTCTCCTCCTTCCATGGAAACAGTTCATCTTCTCAAGTATAAAAGAAAAGCCTCGAAAAAGAATAACTTGGACTAAGGAGCAATCTGGACGAGGGAAAGAACAAGAAAACAACAAAACATAATCCGAAGAGACTGCTTCTATTATTAAGAATGAGAAAAAGTGGATAATTTACCAAAAAGAAAAAGAAAGAACCCTCCATAAAAGAATGTTCAGAGAGAGGCATTGGAATGTGCTGCATTCAAAACCTTCTTTTCAAACCTCTTCCTAGGATTTCATAGCGTCCCTAAAGGTCCTACTTTCAAGCCATAACTTGCACAAAATGAAAGAACGCTGCTTGCTAAAGAATCTGGTTACAACCCTATTATTTATTTACTTTTGTTAAGAAACATTTCATTTCTTTGATGGTATGAAATAACAAAAGTGGAAAGGAACTCCAGCCTATGGAAATTATGAGAAACTCTTAAGAGATGTCAGGTCGTAATTAAAAAAAGGGGATAGTTTACCGGACGTGAAAGCCAAAAAAGTAATATGATCGATAAAACAATTGAACTTTGAGATTTTTCGTGGAAGATCCATGTTTTTCTTTGGAGCCATGTTGTCTAGTAGAAAGCCTTGCAGAAGTTTAGCCAAAGGACCATTTTCTCCTTCTTAAAAGGATGACCCGTTGAATTAAGAGAAGAGAAAAGAGAGTTAAACGGGGGACTATCAAGTTCCTTCCCCACCAATATCAGGTAGAAAGCCTGAAGCCTATTATTAAAAGGAGGATTATCAAGTTTCTTCTCCATCACTGTATGGTAGCCACTCCAAAGCACATGATCATTAGCTGAATCACGGGCCTCGTAATCACAAGATGGTCTTTTAGAATGAAAATGAAAATCAAGTTGGTAGGAAGATCGTAATGAAGAATTAAAATAGAATTGACAAAAGCCTTCTTCTCCACTAGATGCATTTATTTTTAATAAAGATTAAACATTTAATCGATATGTCTCTTATTGATGTCCAGCAATCTATATTCTTGATGGGGGCCTTTACATTATCCCTGTCTTGATAGTCAGCTTTGAAAACTGTCGTTTGTAATTATTCCCATTTTTTTTATTTATTTCAACCACCATGAGAACAAGCTTCAGTGTTTAATTTTGTTATTAGTGTTGAATAGTATTTGTTTTTGCTCATTTGAATATTGAGGTCTATTCTCTTTTCTCAGCCAAATGAAGTTTATTCATAGTATTCCTCACATTTCACGAGCATTATCGTGAATTATTTTGTTTTTGACATCTTTGTTTTTCATATTGCTTGTGACGCCAGATATATTTCAAGAAGCTGGTCTTCCTCTCTGGTTACGACCCTATGAAGTATTAGTTACTTCTTCTTACACAGCTCTTATTGAAACAATTCCAGATACGGTAATTTTATCGTATCTTTTAATTTCATTTGACAATGAAAAAGAAAAGCAAAGCAGGTCACCACTGTTTCTCTTACAGGCTTCACTTCATTCTATCAAAAGTAGATATCCTGGCATCACCAGTCTGCGTGACTTCTTTGTTGCCAAATATGAAGAAAACTCTCCAAGTTTTAAGCTTGCCCAGGTATCCTTTTTTTCTTTTCTAATAGCAGTTTCTGGATATTATACATTTAGGAACCTCTGGAAAGCTATCTCTTCTATTTTTTGAAATTCTATGGGGTATGGAGGATGGTTTTACTGAGGGTTAAAACATTGATAAGAGTCAAACTCACATTTGCTTTGCAATTTGCTAATATGATGCTCGTTTTTTGTGTTGGATGAAACATAAATTGCCAATTGTTTCAACTTAATCTAGACCTTTGAGTTGGACTCAGATTTGAATGTTAACTTGTCTAAATCTGTTGTGGTTGGTGTAAACATGAATGTTGGAGAGACTTTCATGTTTCAAAGTTATTTGGCAGTGCTGCTTGGAGGGAAGCCTAGAAACTCTTCTTTTTGGGATTCTGTTCTAGATAGAAATAAAATCCAATTAGATTTGATAAATGGAAGATTATTTTTTCTCTTCGAAGACGGTTGATTCAATATATTTAGTGTAGCCTTCCAATGTACTATATTTCATTACAGGGCTCTTTGGTACTTTTTTTTTGGGATAAGAAATAATTTCATAGATGATAGAGGAATGGGAGCCAAGTCTCAAGCCAAAGGAGACTACGACAAACCCTCCCAATTGGGTTTTCCTAGGGAAGAGATCCCCACCCAAAAACTATAGAATGATGACTTTTCAATTGGAGATGATCATTGAAAGACTGTAATTACAAATGAATTTTCTGTGATTGTAGTACCACCAAGACGAGAGATGTTGAACACTAGCAAAAAGAATTGAAAAAAGCTTCAATGCAGTTTTTTGGATCAGAAAAAATTTTATTGATGAATGAATCGTACAAAAGGGAGCAGATCCAATAATTACAAAAATGATATC